>JAGXCT010036747.1:0-46215 GCA_022495035.1 Philopotamus ludificatus | reverse complement strand
TATATTTTTTTTCCACATTCAGCACACCCAACATCAACACCACCGTACGCCCCTGCTCGCCATATATTTATTTAAAACGATTAACATTCTGAGTATTGTGCTTTCTTCCCAACCACATTTTTTACTTTTTACTTCGTGAAAGTAAATTATTGAAGCTAAACTTATTGAAGTTACAGAAATTAAAGTATTGCCCTTATAGTGCCGTGCCTATAAGGGCAATACTTTAATTTCTGAACGATGTTTTATCGATGATCTCTAGAAGTTCCCGCTCCCGTAATGAAGTTGAAGTACGTTTTCATACTTCGGTAATACCACATTTCAAACGCTTTTAACATATTTCTAATAGGGATTTTTATTTATTTAGATCAGGTAAGCAAAGGAATATTTTATTCTCTATAATAAAGGATTCTTCAAAATAACTTTTCTTCGTCTAAAAGAGTTATATAATATTTATGGTTTGATTTTGTCAGATAATCGTGGCGTATTTACAAGTTTCATTTAATCTCCACGTTTTCTCATAAGCATTGGTTGATTGAACCCGTGTTAAACAGTTCACTAGTCCCCACGGGTCTGAAAAATAGTAGAATTCTCGATACTTCAATTCAGCAATATTCTTTTTCGTAATTAAATTTTCTTCTTGATTAAATTATTTTTTAAATTTATTTCTGTGGTTTTAGAAAATTATGAAATAAATTCTCAATTTTTTTAAATGATGTGATTTTATGTAAAACTAAAATGAGACTCTATTGTAATGATTTTGTTCACACTATTATTTTATGCTTATCTTGATTTATTCAGGATTTCAAGGAATACAAATAATTTCTCTCCCACTATTGAAATGCTAAAATAAATACAATTCTAAAACAATGCCTGAAGAGCTCTGAAGAAATTGAAACAATCAAATTTTATGCATTTGTCTAAGATTACACAAGAATTTCGAGAAATATGTAATCAAAAAAATAATATAATACCTATAATGCTTCTAATGAATCCGAAATTCTCTGATATGGCCCTTAAATTCAGGCATTTTTTAATGGTTTTAAGTGTCAAAACGTTTGCAGAATACTATACCTCAACTTGAACAATGTGGAAGAATACATATATATCACACAGGCTATAAAATTAGAAAAACGTGTCCTGTCTATGTTATCATAAAGAATTGAAACCATGGCGTTCATTCCTCAGCGGATCTCTAGATGAAACAGTTAGCATTAGAGCTTTTAATGAATCCACGAAAGAATTTTAACTATAAATTACATGAAAGCAAGATCAGAGTGGAAGTTGTTAAACCAGGCACGTCTTCTGTCAACGACTGAAGAGAACTAAAAAGACACCCTGTAAACATATAGGACGCTGGAACGATGGTGCCTTCTATTATAGATCCAGTAGTCATCCAATAACCAAAAGAATCAAAAACAATAAGATTTTATTATAAAATTAGTAGGCCTTTTAGGGTTTAATCTACGTGTTAATTATTTATAATATTAAATAATCGCGATATCAACAATAATTTGCGTTTCATGGATACAATACATGATAGTTATAAAAAAATATCAGTTATCTTGTGGTATAATAATCTAAAAAAAAAAACTATATCGTCTGGTGCTTGAACTTATATCAAAACAAGATACATCCGTTAAGCATAATTGTTTTTTTTTATTATTTTACACGTCTATTGTTTTTATTTAGATAATAAACAATGTTACGTAAACATATCATAAGTTATTATTTACACGTGCAAAATAAGTGATAAACAATCGATGAAAAAAAAACATATTTCCTTATTTGTTCATATATTTATTTCATCATTCCATTCCAAAACGCAAAATACTCTGCGTTGGGATTCTGAACCATGGTCAGTTTATCGGTTATCTCCAAACAATTTGTTTTGTGTTCAACGTATGCCTTCCAGATCTTCGATGCCGGCGTTGGGTCTCTGGAATTAGACAACACCGTAAAAACCATAAAAAAAAACCACGCGAAATCAATAATGACTCACCCATATTTTGCAAAATTGCACCACATTTCAATCATCCATTTTCGCATTGAAATATCGGAAGGATCTGGTTCAGCAGCTGTGTCTTGTTTGAATATATATCCCAATTCGTCAGCATGAGTTGCTCCACTAAATTTGATGTTTATGTTTGGTTTTAAAAGGTTTAGCGACCCGCTATAACCAAAGTTGTAAAAATATACAGTGTCCTTGATCATTGTATTGATCGATTGATTTATGTCGATCGTAAACGACAAGTCGCCAAATAGCCTGGCGTAGCTGTTCGAGATGTCATCGCCTGTAAAATAAAGACTTTGCACTCTGCTGACGGCGTCGGTAATCTCAACATTGTTCTTGATTTGGCATGGCAACAACGCCTCGATCGTACGAGCGACGTCTCTCCCCGAATTCATACTAGGAAGATCTCTGATGCCTTCCATGAAGAATGAATATCCCTCATTGGAATTATGACCCCATATGCAAGGGACTTGATTGTATTCTCCATTCTTCATCAACTGCAATGGATCTATGTTTATGATCGACTCAACACCAGAAAATTCCTGTTCGATCACGGGAAGAAACGTGTTAATTTCGATAACAGAGAACACGCTTCCGCACGCAAACATTAATTTTTTAATCGGCACCGATTGAAGAAATCGAAGAACTTCGCTTTTATCATCAGATTTGAATCCAGTGTTCTTTGCCAATTTATAGGCGTTCATTTCTGCGTCTTTCTGCGTAGCCCAGCGAGCCAGCGCAGATCCAGACTGCAATATAGCTCTATTAAAAAGTCCTCTGGCCATACGAGATAACAAGAGGTAATGCACCGAAGCAGCGCCGGCACTCTCGCCGAAAACAGTAACATTACATGGATCACCGCCAAATTTTTCGATATTATCGCGTATCCATCTCAGGGCAAAGACCTGATCTTTCAGACCGGCGTTGCCTGGAACTTCTGCCGTGTTGAGACAAAGGAAGCCGAGTGCTCCCAATCTGTAGTTGAACGTCACAACTATGACGTCCTCTTGTATCAGATGATCCGGACCATACATGCCGTCGTTGCCGGAACCGTTCACGAAACCGCCGCCGTGTATCCATACCATTACTGGTAATCCAGAATTCGGCAATGCAGACGCCGGTGTGTATACGTTGAGGAACAGACTGTCCTCATCTCCGTCTATGGTATCTGCCGATGCTAGCTGAGGATTTATTTTACCGAAAAGCATGGCATTGCGCAGTCCTTCCCATGACTCAAGTGGTTCGGGGCTCTAAAATTTGTGGTTAGCAACAATTATGATTTATAATACGTAATCTAATCGTAACATCTTATAAACTCGTATGACAGTACAAGGTCAAGTCGCATACGGATCTGAATATTGGGGTGAGCAAAATGAGCGACAAATAAATATCCTGGAGGGGAGGATCATTAAACCTGTACTCTGCGGTCATGTCCGTCATGAGTCCGGGATATTCAGACACGTCCTAACATACGGGTCTGAAAGTTGGGCGTTGACAAACCAAGATGAGCGACAACTGGATGTCTTGGAGAGAAGGATTCTGAGACGAATATTTGGAGCCGTATTCGACGACGAGGAATGGTGTATCCCAAGCAACGAGGAGCTGTACCAACTATATAAGGATATAGCGGCCACAGCTGTCATCAGAGTGACCAGACTCTAGTGGGCCGGTCACGTGTCAAAGATGCTGGACAGTCAGCCGCCGAAAAGGCTTATGATTAACAACGCTTCCTGTCCCCGGAGGAAAGGAAGATCAAGTCTGGGTTAGTTGTACTGTTTACAGATACCCGCTGCATCATTTGAACTGAGTGAAAGATGAAGCGACGTGGCGGCAGGTGAATTAGTTGAAGCCAAGGCTCTATACTAAGACTGTAACGCCTATGATGCTGATGAATAATAACCTTCTATTATATGGTTTTAGAAAAAGCACAGTCAATCATCAAGCCTACAGTAACACGGATTTATATTACACTATATTTTATGAAGGCTGAGTGTAATCGATTATCATTATGTAATTACTTTGAATCTTAGGTCTCCGATCGGAGGTTTGGCGTAGGGGATTCCTAAATATGAATTATACGCGAATCCCTCCGCAGTGGCACGTACAAATCCCAGCAGCTCTCCTTGTGATATTTTAACTCTGACCATATTTAAAAAAAAATCCAAACCACTTCACTCGATTGAAGATTCGACTAAGTGGCCCTAATTTTATCATCATGGTGATATCGACCGCGTTATCATTCGTCCGTTGATAACGTGCAAAGATGAAACCATACGATATTAAGGTGATTACAACAAATTTTCAATAAAATCAAGTGGTTTTTTAATGTTTTTACTGATTATTTTGTTGACGTTTGACAATATTGATGACGTCAAGTTCTGTGATATCAAATTTTATCGCAAATATTATATTGTTTGCGACACAGGGTCGTTTTGTCAACCAAAACAAATTATTGCACTTGATGATGTCATTGGCAGCGAAGAAATGGATAGCAGAATGCTTTTCCATGTCAATATTATGATTATTAGAAAATCATTGATTATCCTATCTTTACGATATTATTTTGGGTGAATTATGAATACTATTATGAAAATATTTAAATTAATCACATGATATATGTGAAAACTCTATTAAAAATTCATCTGTGTTTTTTTAAAACGTACCTGTGCTCAATGGATCTGAAGATTTGATCTTCCTATGAAGCCATTTTATTAATTTGTTCATTTGTTAAGGGGGGCGCGACAGTAGTACCAAAAAGGTATCCCACCGCTACCACCAAAATGTTAAGGGGGCGCGCGACAGTAGTACCAAAAAGGTAACCCGTCGCTGCCTCCAATGTTAAGGCACCCGAACTCGCGTATCAAAAGGTACACGACCGCTGGCGCCAAAACGTTCGATCGTCCGGTAGTAGACGATCGCGCTTCGAAGATCGACACAAAGTGAAACACGCTTTGTTTGTTGATGATGTTTATTGAAGAATTTGCAGGTGTCGTCAGTTCGATGATAGGTGTGATGAAAGGATCCCAGAGACGCATTCTGCGGTAATGAGATGATGATGAAGATCCCAGAGACGTATCTGTGGTACGAGATGATGATGAAGATCCCAGAGACGTATCTCTGGTACGAGATAATGATGAAGATCCCGGAGACGTATCTCCGGTACGAGAGAAATCACGGAGATGTGACTGCCATGACGGCGCGAGCCAATGTCTAATAATGGCTCCAAAACGGGACATATTTATACCCGGTCCTGAGAGTCACGTGACGATGATTTCACCGACTTTTAGCGGGAACCGTTTCCCGCGTAAAATGGGTTCTGTGACACAATTTACGTAATAAGGATAGGGGCGCACTCGAGAATATCGAGAGCCCAGAAATGATACGGACGGACTATGCCGGTTTATAACACATTCATCATCATCATCAAATAAGCGGAACAGCCCTAATGTAGAGCCCTGGCCTCATCCAACACCCTTCTCCATTTTATCCGGTCTGCCCCCACGTCGCTCCATCTTCCGGTAAGTTTCAATCATGCAGTGTCCCTTTGTACGCAGTCCAACCATCTCAACCTTGGTCTTTCTTTCTTCCGGGAACAGGGAGTCTTGTTGACCATAATCCTTTTTGGTGGCTGACTGTCTCGCATCCTTGACATGTGACTAGCCCACTGGAGTTAGGCCATAGTATATCAGTATATAGTATATCATAGTTCATAGTATATCAGTATATCCTTGTATAGTCGGTACAGCTCCCTGTTGCTTCGGATTCGCCATTCTCCGTCATCAAATACAACTCCAAATTTTCGTCTCGGTATCCTTCTCTCCAGGATATCCAGTCGTCGCTCATTTTGCTTTGTAAGAGCCCAACATTCAGTATGTTAGGATAGGCCTGATGAGGGTCTTGTAGAGCTTGACTTTAGTCTTCTTTGAGAGGAATCTCGAGCGTAGATGCCTTTGATGTCTGAAACAAAATATGTGGATTCCTGGACGGCTTCGATGTACTCTTCGACTATCAAATGTTCATGGATTCGTCCTTGGCAAATGGGCGTGTATTTTGCCTTGATTAATCTTTAGTCTAATGCCAAATGCCAAATGCCACTCTCATTATTCGCTGGCATACATCCTTGAGAGCCGCCCGAGACCTGGCCACAATGTCCATGTCGTCACCCTGTCTCAAACCGCGGCGTGTCTCAAATTCTTCAGATGCGTTTATTTTTATCATTAAGTAATTTATTTAACCCTATTTTACACCCACTCAGTGATGAATTTGTGCACCCTGCCTTCTACTGAAGGCCGTGACATTTCTGCAAAATTAAGTGATATTACCATTCAGGATGCTGTGTCAAATATTTCATAAAATTAAGCTCTACTTTAATTTGTCTATTTCATACAATTGCAGAAAATCCGCTTTGTGAAAGAAGATCAACATTTACCATAGATTCGTGATAGCAGATCAAATTCTTTTTTTAACGCATTTATAATCTATTAATAAATTCTAGATGATATTTTGCCTATAGTGTCCATATTTGTTATCCTGTGATAATTCATGCGATGTTCAAAACCTATTTGCCGAATATCTGACTCAACCACGAATTTTTAAGGAAATTATGAGATAAATTAAACCATATTCTTAATTAAAATAATTTTATTGATAATACTTTATAGTTTTTATACATTATATGCAAAATTATCTAGGGCACATAGCATGTCTTCCTCCATCGACAGGAAGAGTAACGCCCGTTATATTGCTCGCAGCATCGCTGGCCAAAAACGCGATTGCTTCGGCGACTTCTTCAGGTTTACCGGGCCTCTGAAGCGCATGCGTCTCTTTGGTCCGTTCCAAAAACGCCTTATAAGCCTCCTCGCTCATTCCTCCGCGTTTGTGGATATCGGTAACGATTACACCAGGATTCACAGAATTTACTCTGACTTGCTTAGGAGCCAGTTCCAATGCGGTGCATCTGGTGAACTGGTCCAAGGCTGCCTTCGATATGCAGTAAGCCAGGACGTTCGCAAAAGACCTGACCCCATTGACGCTGGAGACGTTTACGATGTTTCCTCGGGACTTAATCAGGTGAGGGACTGCGAGCATGGTGAGCTGATAAGGCCCTCGCACATTGGTGTTCATGAGGCGATCATATTGGGCTAAGCTTGTGTTCTCGATGCTGCCTACCTCAAGGATGCCGGCATTGTTGACAAGCACGTCCAGTCTACCGTAATGTTGCACGGTAGCATCCAAAACTTTCTGCACGTCTGCTTCGAGGCTGAGGTCCCCGGTAATCAAGAAAGGCTCGGGTGCTCCGGCTGCACTACATTCTTGTGCTACTTTAGTGAGGTTTTCCAAATTACGTCCAGTGAGGGATAAACGAGCTCCCAACCTAGCCAGGTGCAAAGAAGTGGCGGCGCCTATCCCAGAGCTGGCCCCCGTCACCAATACGACTTTATCGGAAAAACTCATCGAGTACAAATTAATAGACTGAATATGGATCCAATTACCCGTATGACAATCAACAAGAACTACACACAACGTGCTATTGCATATGTTTTTCGCCAGTGTCATATTTATAATTATGCAACGTTTATCAATAAACTAATACCCAAATCATAGATATAATATATACAATAACTCGATGAAACAATTAAATCAATGAAAATATACTTTTTATATCAAGATATATTTTTATTATCTCGAAAATATTTAAAGTAATTGATTTAAATAAACTTAATAATACAAATAAGACTGAATACGACTTAAATTTGTCTAGAGCATATAAAAAAAATTATAACACAATAATGAAATTATATTAAAACATTTAATAATTTACTTATTATTATTTTTAATCCTAATTCATATCTAATAACAATAATAAAAAATACGACATGTTATTTAAAAGCCATATGACTATAACAAATCAAAACATAATACGATAAAAAGCATGTTTCCCTTTTAAGTCATGAAATATTATTGTGGTCGCAAAACGGATGTTTATGACCAAAAACCACCTGTTTCGTTGATGTGTCAGCTGTCAAAATCTGATAACGGATACATTTAAAATATTTATACAGCTGTTCAATCAATATTTTGTCAGAGATTAATCGGCAGTTGGCGTTAACTCATCTTACTATTACTCATAATACTTTTTTCTGAGTTTCATACATATTTTATGTTATAATTTTTGCAAAATATATATTTTTATATAGTAAACAATGAATTTCACCGATAAAGTAATTCTAGTGACTGGAGCCAGCTCTGGTATCGGAGAAGCTACAGCATTGCACTTTGCAAAGCTAGGAGCGAGTCTCGCATTGACGGGACGCAACCTAGAAAACTTAAACGATGTCGCTAACAAATGCCATCAGGTCTCCATCAGCACCGATAAACCGTTTCTCATTACCGGTGATATGTCCAACGAAGTGGACGTCCAGAACATTATCGATTCTACAATGAAGCGTTACGGAAAGCTCGATATACTCGTGAACAATGCTGGCGTTCTTGAAAACGGCAGCATCGAAAACACCAGCCTCGCTCAGTACGACCGAGTAATGAATGTCAATGTCCGCGGCGTGTATCAACTCACCATGTTAGCTGTTCCACATTTAATCAAGACCAAAGGCAACATTGTAAATGTTTCTAGTGTCACCGGACTAAGATCGTTCCCCAATGTGTTAGCATATTGTGTATCGAAATCGGCTTTAGATCAGTTTACGAGATGTACAGCATTAGAACTAGCACCGAAGCAAGTGAGGGTCAATGCTGTTAATCCCGGCGTGATTGTGACGAATTTACATACACGTGGAGGTTTGGATGGAGAAGCATACAAGGCATTTTTAGAAAAATCAAAGGAAACACATGCATTACAGAGACCAGGTCAGCCCAATGAAGTCGCCGAAGCAATTTCATTTTTAGCTAGCGGCGCAGCTAGCAATATAACTGGAGTTTGTCTTCCTGTGGATGGTGGCCGGCATGCAATGTGTCCTCGTTGAGAAATTCAAGATTATTTTAATAATAACGATTTAATGCTGTTAATGTGTCCTGTTCGTTGACGTAAATAAACCAAACTAGAGAATCTAAATACGTTTTTGAAACGCGGAACAACATGAATTAATTTTTACAATATTTAATGCATGCCTTTTTTGTTATTTATAATGATTGTTTTATTAATAAAGTGTTTTTTCAAATTTTACAATGTTTTTTTTAATCCATGTCCAGAACGCAACCCCCGCAATGAACGGGGGTTAACCTGTATATATCAAGAGTTTCTGAAAGCAATTATTCTAAGCATACAGAATAAAATGCAAAGTTCATAAGCTAGAAGTTAGAATAAAAATATTAAATAAATTTACACTGTATACATTTAATTAGCAATTTATTAATTCAAATCCAATATATTTAATGACATATCTCAATTACAATAGTATTTTTCATTTTTTTTAAAAAAATATTTATTGCAAAATGTGTGTCACCATATCTATTACATTTATTATTTACCAATTAATTCTGTCATAATGTATGTTAACATGCTATGAAAGAACTCCACTGAATTGTTTAACACGTTTTTTATTATTTTTTCAATATCGGGACTGCTTCTTGCGAATTTATGATAAGAGGCCCTGTCGGATGGAGCAAATATGTCGGCAAAAACGCCCGCCAGTTTTATGGCAGAGTCGCATATTTTGTTAATATATTTAGTTATACTTGAAGGTCCATAAAATTGGTCAATCACATCCGTTACCTTAGTCACCAAGTCCTTTATAAAATTAATTGATGCGACGAAATTTTTTTGAGAGATGGGTGCCCGGGCTGGTGTTGGTTCGACCCAAGTGTCAAAATACTTTGGAGCTGCCTCCTCTGCAAACCTGCCACGAGGTATAAGATCAGCTTGTCTCGCATTCAATTTATCTTTCAAATATGAATAATCCGGTGAAGCAGCAACAGAACAACAGATGAGAGCGAGTAAAAGAATTGCTTTGGATAACTCCATCTTAATACAACACTGTACAAGTAAACCCAAGATTGAAGTAGCTTTTATACGATCTCCCTTTATTCTCTGTTAATAAACAGTTTATTCTATGCACATTGGCGGAGTAAATCTATAATTATCGATAATTAATAAAAAATAAAAATATTTTCAACGATTACATACTTTTGCAAGTTCATTATGTATGCTTAATCTACATTTTCAATGGTTCGTTTTAAATTGACTTTTATAAATGTACGGCACTGATTTTCAGATGACTAAACAATTTAATATCTCGGACATGCCACATTAACAATAATTTCATTAAAAATTTATTGAAATTACCTGTGTGTTTATGAATGAATTTTATTATTCGTGTAATTTTAATTACCGTTAATGTTAGAATTATATATTTTAATTACCGTTAACGTTTTCTGCATACCCCGAAGGGTACGCAGAAAATTCTAGGGAGTACACCACATTTCTCCTCTAAATACTTTATGTCCATTCGCGTGCAGTAAAACTAGAATCTATTCCCTTGTTGACAACTTCGCACATATAATAGTGTTTATTAGATATTTTTTTAATCATGAATTACGTGCGGAACTTCTTTTTTTCTAAGTCACTAAAAGAAAGATATACAGATAAGGATATTTTTTCAACAGTAATGATTTTTTGGCCACAAATAATATAATATAGCATGGCAGCTGCTTTGACAGGATGGAAAAAAGATTTCAATGCCAAGGTAATTGTAGGAGCACCTACACAAAATGCATACACTGTAAACCAAGTACCAAGGTCCTACAAAGGTTGTTAAATTGAAGGATGAATTGGGCATATTTCTTTTGGACAATGATAAAAGTTTAAAGTTCTCCGGCCTATTCAATGATGATAAATGGCTTTTGATAGTGTGTTACTTGGCGGATATATTTGAAAAAGTGAACATATTGATATCATCACTTCAAGGCAAAGGTGACACTTTAACAATGGTTGAAAAAGTAACTGTAACTGATTTTTAGAAAGAAAAAAAAAGGATTTTAGAAAAAGGATCCATAGAAATATTTCCATCATTATGTGATTTTACTCCAGAAAATGAAGTAAATGGAGAACAAATTAAAGGACATAAAGTTACACATTAAAAAAATTTGGAGGCGGAGTTTTTATTCGATGAAAACCTGCAAATGTCTTTGAACTTATTTAAACTTATTGAACTTGTTTAGTAGAGAGAGATGAATCTGCTCCAGTGATTCAAGCATCAACATGTACAAAAAGGCACCCTCGATTTTTAAATAACTAAAAACAACGGAAACCCAATTACTATAAAATCAAATTCTGATTCTATAAAAACAAGAAACAACTGTCCTTAATAAATTAATGTGCAGCAATAAAACATTTTTACTATTCTGGCCTAGATAAATAGTATGGTTCTATTAATGAATCAATCTATGCTAGATTTTATACAATTGAATACCGTTTTATATTTTTTTATAATATTTTAAAACGTTGGCAACACTGCTTGACTCACCAAATTACGTATTAAGACCAAAGCCACCTGTTTTTGTTTGACATTACCGGTAATATCTGATTTGATAAGAATTATCTGCATTATCAAACGTTATTCTGCCTCAAGTAGAACTTGACGTATATTAGCTTTCGACCGATTTATTTATATCATTACAGAGGATATATCAGAATGAATTTCATCGGCAAAGTAGTTTTAGTGACTGGAGCCAGCTCCGGTATCGGAGCAGCCACAGCCCTACACCTAGCCCGACTTGGAGCCCAGCTCTGTCTCGCTGGTCGTAATGTAGAGAACCTGCAGCAAGTTGCTGGGCAATGTCAGCAAGCTCAAGGAGCCACAAAACCCTTTATCGTCACCGGTGATATGTCATGTGAAGCCGACGTTCAGAATATCCTCGACTTTACAATCAAACAATACGGCAAACTTGACGTTCTCATCAACAATGCAGGAGTCCTTGAGATGGGCAGCATTGAAAATACAAGCCTCGCTCAATACGACAGGGTCATGAACGTCAACGTTCGCGCCGTATATCAACTAACCATGTTAGCTGTTCCTCATTTGATCAAGACCAAAGGAAATATTGTGAATGTTTCTAGTGTCAACGGTGTCAGATCGTTTCCGAACGTGTTAGCGTATTGCGTTTCAAAATCGTCTTTGGATCAGCTGACGAGATGTACGGCTCTAGAATTGGCGCCGAAACAAGTGAGAGTCAATTCTGTCAATCCAGGCGTGGTTGTGACAAATCTGCAAAAGCGAGGCGGAATGGACGAGAAGGCTTACCAAGCGTTTTTGGAACGATCCAAGGAAACGCACGCATTACAAAGGCCAGGTCAACCCGAAGAGGTCGCCGCGACAATTGCTTTTCTGGCGAGCGACGCCGCAAGCAATATAACCGGAGTCAATCTTCCCGTCGATGGTGGACGTCACGCAATGTGCCCCCGTTAAATTCTAAAACATATATAAATTGTTACTTCTTGTTATGTAATATATGTAAAAACATTATATCTCAACAATCACAAATTGATGATTGACTGTATTTTTATTGAAATAAAAAATATATACAACTCAATTTATAACCTAAAATTTTTTTATTCAATCCAATTTATTTAAAAAAAATATATTTTGAGTTCAAATATTTATCTCAGAGTTTATACGAGCGTGATATTATAGTCGGATGATTTTTTTTTTTGAAGAAAACAATCTTATCAATAAAAACAATTTATTTTTAAATATATTTAGTAATACATGCTATCGTAGGTATTATATAACATTAAGTACATACGGCGTGACGACCACCGTCAACTGGCAGTGTCACACCTGTGATGTTGCTTGCTGCATCACTAGCTAAAAAGGCTATGGTTTCAGCTACCTCTTCAGGTTCTCCGGGCCTTTGAATCGGATGCGTCTTTTTCGACTGCTCCAAATATTGATGATACATTTCCTCGTCCATTCCGGCTCTCTTGTGCAGATTCGTCACGATAACGCCTGGGTTGACGCAATTCACTCGGACCTCCTTCGGTGCGAGCTCTAAAGCGACGCACCTCGTCATTTGATCCAGAGCTGACTTCGATATACAATATGCTAACGCATTCGGAAAGGCTCGTAATCCCGCTAAACTGGATACGTTAACGATGTTGCCTTTCGTTTTAATCAAATGAGGCGTGGCCAACATCGTGAGGTGGTACACGGCGCGCATATTTGTATTCATAATCTCATCATACTGCACTAAACTCGTTTGTTCAATGCTGCCTCCGTATAAAATACCAGCGTTATTAATTAAAACGTCCAGCTTGCCATATTTTTTTATTGTCGAATCGATTATATTTTGCACGTCCGATTCGTTGTTTAAGTCGCCGGCTACAATAAACGGTTGACGATCGGTCGATTTGCACTCTTCGCCGACTTTATTCAAATTATTCAAATTACGGCCAGTCAGAGCTAGATTTGCACCCAATTTCGAGAGATGAACTGCCGTCGCTGCACCGATGCCCGAACTTGCACCGGTTATTAAAACGACTTTGTTGGTAAATTCCATTTTGAAATCCAGCTCCTTTTGATAATGACGATGGAATAATACTGATATATAAAATATTTTATATGTAGTTCAATTGGACGTCAATATCTCATGTTGTCTTTGGTATCTTATCTTTTATTCCAAGTGTGCAAGTGATCTTTTTCACATTGTTACTATGTATTATATAATTAAATGTGACTTGATCTGAGGTTTTTAAATAAATATTTAAACAGAAATACAGGATATATGATAAAAAAAGTAATAAGACTGAAGACAACTTGAATAATTCATTTGAATGTCCAAACAAATTTGATGAGTACAACTTTAAGAGATACCTAGAATTAAAATAATTGCAAAAGAACTACTATTAAAAGAGAACATAAAGAAAATCACAGTACACTTCCGATTATCCGTATTCGGAATATCTGTGATTGATTCAATTAATCAGAATAAAGGGGATCTACATTAAAGCTTTACAAAGAATATGGAATTGGTTCCTAAACTGTTCGCAAGCGCTTGAAGAATTCACAAAATTAAACGTTGGATTTGGATTATAAGTCAGAAGCGGGCGTGAATGGATAAAATGATTTTTGAAGATTGGTTCAAAACTAAATGAGTTCCAGTAGTGAGAGATTTTTTAAAAAGTAAGAGGTTGCCGGAGAGAGCAGTTCTGTTATTAAAGAATTCTCCTACTCATTCAAATGAAAGCATATTGAAAACAGACGAAGGCCTTATGCTTGCTAAATTTTTACGACCTAATGTCATTTCTTTAATTCAACGCATTGATCAAGTGATTATTTCTTTAATGAACCAACATTACTATACTGACCTTCTTGAAACTGTTTGTAACGAAGATAAGTAACACTTGATCGTCATGTAGAAAGTTTTATTATTACTCTAACAAGTATATCAAATAAATATATTATTTTAATATTTTTGCAATGGTGTAGAAAAGCAACTGTCTCGGGCTACGTTGGCCTGGTTCCCTAGCTTCCCAAAGAAAAATGCCGGAATAGTACCTTCAGTCGTATCCAGCTACAATACCACTCTCTGCAAACTTGACCCCGTCATGTAGGTGGCAACGAAATACTTTGGAACCTGTTTTTTATGTTTTTGAAGGAACCAAAAAAAAAAACTGTAATTAGCGGGAAAACTTAAACTCGGGGTACTACATAAATACAGTGGAACCCGTTTTTTACATTTTTGAAAGAACTGAAAAAAAAAGTAATTAGTGGGAAAACGTATTTAATTGTTTAATTTAATTTTTAAAAAGGGTGCATTTGATTTGTAAAAAGGTGCATTTGATTTGTAAAAAGTTGTATTTTATTTGAAAAAGGATGCATTTGATTTGTAAATGGATGCATTTGATTTGAAAAAGGATGCATTTGATTTGAAAAAGTGTATTTGACGTGAAAAAACTGTATTAGCGAACTCGATGTTACAAATATATATTATTTTTAGATAAATTCGGGGGCCCTGCAGGGCTGTATGCCGAGGGCACCGATGTCTTGCATCGTTTTTCCTTAAGTTGCGCCCGAATCCATGGATTATGGTCTGCGGAACAGTCAGTGCATATGGTTCAAAATATGGCCATTGAGATAGCTACTTAAAAAACATGCCATAGCTAGCGTTATTCATATGCCGATTCAATTTTGGGAATACAGTGGAACCTCTCATAACGAGCATAATTCGTTCCAGAATCTTGCTCGTTGTGTGAAACACTCGTTATGCGAAACTAATTTTCTCATATAAATCAATATAAAACACGATAATGCGTTCCATGCGAAATATTTTTATGCAACCTGGATAAAAACGTTTTTAAAAATCGAAACTAGCTTATTATTTATTAATTTATGACAAATAATTAATTATTTTTTACTAGAAAGCTGTCTAGACATTTGTTTTAGTCGACTCTTAAAAATTTGGTGAAAATGTGACACAGCGTTATCATTGAATATGTTTGTAGCACGCATAGCCACCTCCTTATTAGGATGATGCTTCTCAATGTACGATGAAACAGTTTCCCATGCTGTCAGCATTTTCTCATTAAGGCCAGAAGATTGTTTCTCTGCTACTTCCTTCCTCCAAACTCTCCTTCATAACTTTGCTGTGAAATACGATCCAACACACACAAGGCCATACATTTGTGACTCTCCATTCTTAAGGCCACTGCTATGCTAAAATGTCGCTTGTTAAGGGAGCAATTTTTTCACTTTTTTTTTTGCTCGTTATGCGAATTACTCGTTATGGGAGGTGCTCGTTATGAGAGGTTCCACTATACTGCTAAATTATTAACTATTTTTGTTATGAAAATAAAATGGTTTTAAGGACTGAACTTTGAGGCCCCAGGCTTATGCACCTAAGGGGAAATCCGCCACTGCCAATTAATGTCGTTCTTAAGGTATTCCAAGGGCGGAGGCATCCAACAACAAAGAATATGCCAAAAATGGGAAAGTTGTGTTGTCATTTAAATTAGTCACGAGTGGAAAGGGATCATTTTTGAGGATGTACAAATAATAATACACAATTTTTTAAAACAACAAATTTTATTTAAAATTTACATTTTTATAGTATTTAAAAAAAAAACTTGAAAACCTAATCAAAATATAAGTAGAAAGAAGGCAATATTAAGATAAGACAATAAAAAAATATTCTATCACATAATGTGATATTCTAAATAATTGAATCATTAATTAGAAAAAGTTTCTCCGTACGTGTTCCATATTACTTTACGATAACAGAACCTTTCTTCCAAAATCTCTTTAAAGGATAAAATACCATCGAGTTTGTAACAATAATCAGCAGAAACACGATAATCAGCACGAGGTATTTCAACAAATTGATCTAAACTTGAGATCATCCATAAGCCTTTAACGGCATCCAACCTATTATAGTATCCACTTAGATCTTCTTCCTTGATCCCAATTATCGGTAAACCATTATCAGCAAACAATTTACAAATCTCCATTGCCAACGGATACGCAGTGGAATACATTACACCATTACCGCAGGCCATAACTGCAGCGGCTCCAAGAGTAACAAACTCTATTTCGCTTGGTCCTCTTACGACAATCAATCCCATCGGCTCTACTATTTCTGTGCAAATTACATTCTTTTTAACGGCATAAGATTCATTCTTAATTTTACCGCACAGACACGCAGCTTCCTTCAAATATTTTACGGTGTCATTGATACATTTTTTTGCATCCTTTTCAGACATCTTGTTCGTCTCGATCAATTTTCTAAAAAATAAAAATCAATATTTTTATATAATTAATTAAATGTATTACTTTATACAAGAAGAGACATACTTTGTGAAATATTCATTATTATTTAAAATATTTGCAATTTTTATGAAAACAGCCGCTTTTTGATCGTGCGTGGTTGCTTTCCAGCTCTCCTGTAATTTTATCAATTTATCGGCAGCGTTGCTGTATTCCGAGCTATAATAAATAAAATTTTAGGTTATATCAATGGTTTTAAGTAGAAATTAAATTATTTTTTATTAATTAAATTAACCTTTTTCCACCAAGCATTGTTTTGGGTTCACGTAATAGATAATCTAAGCTACTGTTCCATGTCATACTTGTAATTAAACCTATAAAAAAAATTAGGAATAAAACACAAATAGTGACACCTGTTCACCCTAAGTCACTCTTTATATTTATTAATTTAAGATTACACCTGTTTAGCTAAACGTAACATATAGTAAACGCTATTGATACGTGCGGGAAGCTTTGTATAAAAGTTATTTGGATAGAAATGTGTTCATTTCATTCATGGGAATATCTAAAACCCATAAGTTTCGTTAGTAAATATGAGTTCTGGCTACATTTTTCTATTGGCAAAATTTATTCGCACACGGGACCTAATTATATAAATTTCTCTAGCGATTAAAGGATTAGTTAATTATTGTCTTTTTTGTAATTATATATGAATATTTAGGTATTTATTATGACTTTATTTTGTTGTCGGTCTCTTCTAACATTTTCTGTTTCGGTCACACAAGGTGCCAGACGACTTTCTTAAAAAATATTTAAATGGTTGCTGTTTGTTTTGTTGTCATTCTCTTCTAACATATTCTGTTTCGGTCACACCGTGCACCAGGTGATCTTAAAAAAACAATGTCTGCCATTTTTTTTTGTTGCTGTTTCTTCTAACATATTCTGTCTTGATCACACCAAGCACTAAGTGACCTTTTTATAGCTAATATTCTCTAAACATTTTTTTGAGAATACGGGAAAAACAATGATATTTTACAAATGGTGACTGTTTGTTTTGTTGCCCTATTAATAAAAATTTAATTAATTGGCTTAAAAACCTATTATTTTATAAACAAAATAAAAAAAATGGACTGTTAAAATATAAACTTATGTGTGCTGCGAAGAAAAAAGGTTAAAAACTCCTGATATAAATTGTAGAATAGTCGTAAATGATATGTAAGGGTCATCCACAGAGTAAGTTTCTCTAGGGTCATTTACAGAAACGAAATTCATCGTCAGCTGTGATGGGTCTATGGGCCTAACGTCACTAGCAAGCAGATGGTGAATCGCTAGGGTAAACAATTTTCAGCAGTACAACAAAGTATGCATGACGAGAAGTGCAGTGGCTTGACGGACAGCTAGTCTCCCGCAGGAGTTCAGCTGGAAGATGTATAGCCATCAATCCTACCTCACTTCCAATGATTTCCATTTTTTTTCCTACATCATCATCACCGTAGGTGCAACAGTCCTATTGTGGAGCCCTGACCTCATCCAAAATCCTTCTCCATTTTATCCGATCAGCTGCTATATCACTCCATCTTCCGGTAAGTTTCAATGTTGCAGTGTCACTCTGTACACAGTCCAATCACCTCAGCTTTGGTCTTTCTATCCTACGGGGACAGGAAGGCTGGTACAACTCATCGTTGCCTCGGATACGCCATTCCCCATCGTTGAATACAGCTCCAAATATTCGTCTCAAAATTCTCCTCTCCAGGATGTCTAGTTGTCGCTCATCTTGTTTTGTCAAAGCCCAACATTCAAATCCGTATGTTAGGACGGGCCTGATGAAGGTCATGTAGAGCTTGACTTTGGTCTTCTTTGAGAGTAATCTCGACAGTAGATGCTTTAGAAGTCCAAAGTAGCACCGGTTTGCCAGCATGGTTCTTCTTAGTACTTCCAATTTGGTTTCATTGTTATTCGTAATAAGTGAGCCGAGATATGTGAATTCCTGGACAGCCTCGAAGCTGTACTCTTCGACTCTCAGGGGTTCAAGGATTCGTCCTTAGCATATGGGCATGTATTTTGTCTTGGTCTCGCTGAGCCCCAGTCCCATGCCAATTGTCGCTCTCATTATTCACTGGCATACATCCTCGAGAGCCGCCCTAAATCTGGACACAATGGCTATGTCATTGTCAAGGGAATACAGATTTTACCCGAGCTTATACCTCAGCGCATGGGTACAAGGTTGCCTGGGGTACGTAACTCTTGAGATAAAGGTCGATATACTTAGAAAATCACTTTCAAACTGTTAATTAGCATAGTAGATATTTTTATAAAATAGAAGAAATGAAATTATAACCTACCGTATATACCACCGTAATATTTTGTTCCTTGCTTTAATTTGTTGGCAACGCTTACAGCAGGGCTAGCATAGTCGTAACAATTGATCCAAGCACAACTTATATCTGACGACAGTGCCGTTTCGTTCCATATAGAACTGTTATCACACCAGATAGAAACGCCGAACGGTGAGATTGAATTTATCAACGAAATAGCTTCTTTAGTTGTTCTAAACGTCTGTAAATTGACGACGGGAATAGACATTCCAAATATTTTATCATTCCTAAGTGTATCGTAATGAAATTTATTCATTAAAACGAGGGGTTTAAAATATTCTGAAACTTTTCCCGAATAAAAGGATTCATCCATTTTGATATGATCAATATCGTCTTTTAAACACGATTTTATGAACGAGTCCTTTGCGCTCTTCAGACTGTTATCGAATTTGTAATCATTGGGCACAATCAACTTTAGTTTGTTCAACCTTTCGGTGAGTTTAACAATGAAATCCTTTTCGATTGACTCTTGAACAAATATGTGCTTCAATGGTTGATACAACTAAAAAATAATAATAATATAATAAATTAAATAAACAACGGTGAAATGCTCTGCATAAATTAATCATATCTTTACCGTTGTTTTTGACCATGTCGATATAAGCGAATCGATAGCAGAATCCTGATCACTATTTTCAAAAATTGACATTATATTTATTTGATTAAATATAGAGTCACAAACTTGAGCTAAAAAATGTATATTCATATGTGAATTAATAGACAATGAGATATATTATTATATGTTAATAATCTTACCGTTCATATCTTTTTCATATTTAACACTAAACTGAAAACATCTGAAACAATGTGTAAAAAATTAAGCATTCATTTTAATTAGAAAATATTATTTATGGCAAACAGTGGTATCTTGAATTTATTTATTATTTAAAATTGAGGAATAATGCCCCATGGATAGAGCTAAGCATACCCTCGCCCTATTCATGGGAGTCGCCGGCTCCTCCTGAGGACCCTGCTAATTTATTATAAGTCAATTTTTATACCAATAGCAACCTACACTTCGAGCTTTTGGGCTCATAGAGCCACAATCCTGGCCATTAGAAGACGCCTGCTCTCTGAACAAAGAGCATGCCGCACTTCCTCTATAGCGGTACTACCTGTTTTGCCCGGTGTGATTCCTTTGGAGCTCCAAATGCAAGTTCATGCTGCAATCTGGCTGGTCTCTCGAGGCAAAGTGGCCTCGGTGGGCTCAGTAAACATTGCCCAAGACGATGAAAATGCCAACAGCACCATCTTGCGTAAGCGAGCCATGATCGCTGTCTTAAGAGAGTGGCAACAGAGATGGGATTCGGAAACGACTGTAAGAACTGGCTCCCATTCTTCTCAAACGTTGCACGTCGCCTGAAAATTAATTGAATCCGCTCAATTCATTTTGCATCTCAATATGGCACTGGTCATGAAGCCTTCAATGTCAAATCAAAACAGAGGATACTTCCTGCAACAAATGCGAGTGCCCTGAGCAAATCTCTGAACACTTACTGTGGAAGGCCCATGGCCCGATTGGCCACTCTGACCTTTTAGCTGATCGATCCGCATTTGCGGCTTTCGGCGAGTTTACTAGCCTCGTCCCCATAGTCCTAATGGGCGGTTGTTCTGATATAAGTGTCTACTATTAAGGCAGTTGCTCTCTATGCCCGTCAAGGTATGCTGCCCCAGTGTACCAAAGGATGGGCCTATAAAGTAAAGACTCCATCCTGGAATGGCCCCCAGCATCGTGGTTCGAGATAAGAGATTTTTTTGTTTTATTTTCTGTTGTTTCTGCATACAGTCAAACGTTGACTAGCGTCTGTGTATTCAACACGTGCCAAGCTTTAACCCCAATAACACTATCCCAACTTACACGGTCCCGATTTTAGTGTTAGTTAGTGTTAGTAGGGGGTTTACTGTAATATAATTATTTATTTTTTTTACTTATGAAATGAATTATTTTTTTCTATATTATTACCTATGTAAAATCATGATTCAGACTCTTTTTATAGTTTCTGGAACAAATTAAATAGCAATTATAAGATACCACTGTATATGAAATTGAAAAAAAAACATACTTTGCTTCCCTAAAGCACTCAATAATCATATTAATTGGAAATATTATAGAGCTATCTGAAAACATTGTGGCCGTCTTTCCTACTGCTGTCGTTAAAAATATCTCCGCAATTGAGCTCAAAGGATAAGCTCCATTTATTTTGATTTCATTGCCTGGATAAATTTTTAAACATTAAAAAATAATCTATTAAGATAAAAATATTTAACGTTAATATTACCCTTGGCTTTCAAATGTTTCAACCGTTCATCGACATCGACCGTCGCAAATAATTGGGCAGAATACTGAATGCATTCGATTATTTTATCGATTTCCCTCTTAGTGTCAACCGGTAGAATGCCTCTCATGAAATATTCTGCTGCCACAATCAATGGTGTTTTTTTTTTAATATTTTCTATAATATCGCTGTAATTAATGGGCATCAAGAAATCGTGATTAAAACTCAACGGTTTTAGTTTCACTTCGTAAACATTTCCATGTAAATCTGTGCTTTTATAGATGCCAGCTTCGTTTGAAAACAAATACAGATCTTTATTCGAGCAATACTCCTGCAAAAAATTATAATAAATAAGTGTATTTCAAATAAACAACAATTCATAATAAATCAACCACCTTTAACGTTTTGTTATCCATAGCGAAAATGTCGTACTCCAAATTGATGTTATTCATTTTATTAGAACATGTATTCTTGTTCAATGATTATCACCGACTTATCTATTAAATAAAAAATAATATAAAAAAAATAACGTCGACATACTGATAGTGACTATTTAATATTGATAAATTATTATATAAAACTAGAGCCAAAACAAAGATATGTAAAACACATCTCGAGTGGTTGTATAATATTTTTTTTAGATAATGACTTCTGATACCATCATGAACTCATATCATACTTGTTTTTTTATATAATTTTGTAAATTGGAAGTAATATGAAATGATAATATTAGTCGAGGGGCCGATAAAACACTTTAATTGATTATATTTCCGAATAGTAACAGAAAATGCATTATATTTTTCAACTAGTTTAATTCTAGAGAACTAAAATTAAACTAGACTATGACTTAAAAACGTGTATAATTTATATATTTCGTTATTTATTACAAACACATTAGCACAACTCGAGTTAATGTACATGAGGAGCCTGGCCGCTATCCAGGCCACTTCGGTGACTTGTGTGCTACAGGAGGTGCCCGTAGCATCCGATCAGACCGCGAATTAAATATGAATTAGCCCTAGCCTCATCTGAATATTATTGTTGCAATCCGTGCGCTAACAGCTCGACTTCCGGGCTCATGGCTGGCGACATGACCCATATTTGAAGAGCCTAGATAACCTGGTGAACGATCGTCGCAGTCCTGAGTTGGGATGAACGTGTCTCCGCCGGAGATCGCGTAGTAAGACCCGCCTCAGGATTAGAAGGCCACTTATGTATGTTGAGTTAGCATAAACGTTCTTTAAATCGCAGTTTTAGACAGTGTGTACTTTTTGCTGCCGTCTTACTTGATTCGACGTATGTTTTCATAGTATCGTTGATTAAATAATATTGTCGACAAACTCGACGAGAGCACTACGGAAACTCTTTGAATTCTTCGATCCACAGATAAAACTTGACAATAAAATTCAACATTAACGTCTGTACTGTACATGGAGTTGTTATACAGTTGTGAAAGCGAAATATATCAATATTTCCAAAGAATATTATAGCATATGTATCATTTGAACTCTTATTTATATTTTAACGATTATTTAGGTTTAAAATTGATCAATCGATAATAGCTAGCCGTAAATATAGTTAATGCCGTATAAATCTACCTGCAGCTCCGAAAAATGTAGTGCAACTTAGACGAAGGCGTGAAGAATACAGCAAGCCGACCGAGGCAGACGAAACTGATAATTTGTTATCAAGTTTGGTAGGCAAGGTTGGTAGCACTGGGCTGTCACTGTCAGTGTCCTGTCAGACGCGATGTGGCGCGCGGGCTTGCGGCTGAGCTGCGCGCTAAGCCTGCGCCCCCGATCATATACGTTGCTGGCCCCCAGGCCGAATCCTATAGTCGCCCAAGTGAGTATTCGTAACCTAACCTATAAATGTCAAACTCGACATCTCATATATTAATAAATAATTTGAAGCAGAATCAAAACGGTCCACCAAAAATACAAATTCAATAAAAGAAATGTTACTAGACCATATGACTAATATAAAAAACTCAATTTGGAAGTCGGCATTCAATATATTAATTGATGTTTTTGACGAACATTCGTTAACAAAAGCTATCGTACTAAAGATTTGTTAACGTTAATTAATTCAAGTGTTACGATGCCTGCTTATAATGACTTCCCTAATGAACACACTAGGAGCTGGTCGGTCCGTGTTAATTTTTATATTATTATTTATGCGTTATGATTAAAATGATTCAATGAAAGTATTGTGTAATGTCAAAAAAAACAAATTTTATTTCCACGTATTCTGACGCATCTAATCATAAGCAGATTTTTTGCTGCGGAAACAGGAAATAAAAAACTATAATTTGCATCATCGTCGGACGTACACTCTCACGATAAAGAATCCGATTCATCAAAGCTGCAAACCGCTAAGTCCGCAATTCTGCACATCATCGTACTTACATCTCCGAAGACCATCTTCGCCGTGAGACGACATCAGAGAAGCCGCTAGTAATAAACTCAGTGGACATTGCATCATCGTCACACGCTGACTACCCTTGGGAACAGCCACGTCAGCACCCATTGGATCGCCGCTTCCACGTCACCGCAATGAACTGGACACGATCACGTCAATTTTTACCATTTAAGTGTATTTTCTGTCAATAAAAATCAATTACAACATTTGGAGTCAGATTAATTCATCCGTTGGGTTTCCCATATTCATAGAAACAGAATTCCTTGAAATTCTTAGACATGTGCCTACTAGATGGCTTCAACGGCGGATTTACCCTTAGGCGCTAATTCAGCTCTCATAAGAGTTGTTTTTATAACAAAAATAATTAATAATTTTTCCTAAATTATATTGACAAATGAATAACTCCAACTATGACATATTTTTGGTGGCTACCCACCCTAACGGTCATATTTTAAACCATAGCACTGACTGATTATTTTTTATTAATACGTTTTTAAAAAATATTATATATAATATATTAGTTAATGTCGATTTTAAGAAATGTAATTAATTTTATTAAATTGGTATTTTATATTTTTAAATTTTTCCCTCTTGACACCTTGTGTGCCGCACACAATCTATCCTTACTAACGGGGCCATCCTCGGGGGGGAACAATAAAAATTCAGTACACAGGCACCGGATACTGTCAGCATGTCACTGCTGACTAGAGTAAAAACCATGTGTTTAGAATGCACATTATAGAGTGTAGGGATAATAAAAATATTTAGAGGTGAGGGGGCCTCAAGTTTCAAATCTACCACTAAAAATTTTAATTTCATGGAAAGTTATTGTTTTTTAAGGAAACCAACTGACTGATGATAGATAATTCAACAGAAATTACACCGATCGTAAAAATATATTTGCTTTTCAGCTTAGTTTCAACTTAGCTTACGAAATAAGCTTAAATCTCGATATGATGAGGAATTTTTTAGCTTTCAAGTTCATCAACATTTGAAAAAATTAGATTATACAGAATCTCAAAAAATTATCTGACTTTAAATTTTTTCTATATTCAGCAATTACTTGAATGAAGCTAGGAGGCTAATGAAAAGTTGGATTTGAATATGGACAATCTTTTGATGAAGCTAAATTAATCTAGCCGTGCCGATGGGGTCTATTGGGGACACCAAGTTTTTTCTCGAATAACTCTTTTAATATAAATCCTACATGTCACAAACATTTTGTATTTGTCTAAAAAAGTAAAGAATGAATAATCACTGACCTTTATTGTCCGAAACTGCGGAAAAAAAATAAAAACGACAATATTGGCTTCTGTTGCCACTCGTGCGATGTTTTTTCTCGCTCGCATCCGATACAATGTGCCAAGTGCAAGTGAAATGTACTAGTGATCGGCGGCGTGTGTTTGGTCTGTGGCGAGACATCGCTGAGTGGGCGTATAATTTACTTAGTTAAAAAATCCAAAATATCAATCAAATTCTATTTTTATTCTTCGAATACTCCATTTTTAAACAGATATTGATGAAGAGTTCATCAATATCTGAGAGACACCCTTTGGATGACTCAGTTGTTTTCCAGTCACTGTTTGAGGGATTAATTAAAAAAAGTGACTCTATTCAAAGTTCTGAACATTTCACAAAAATCTTCCAAACAGATAGATGGCTTGGACGAAGATGTTAAATAACCTGACGCCTCTGGACTTTTTCTTCTGGGAATACCTTAAAAATAAAGTCTGCCCCAAAAAGCCAGCAGGACATGTTTCTCAGATGGCTACTCTAACGGTCATATTTCGCAAACCATGATCCATGGTTTTATGTGCGTAGCTACTAGAGTAGAGGACAAACGATGCAAGGAACCTAGTCTTACAGCCTAGCGGTCCTCGACCCTCAGGGGGCTCCTATATTTTTCTAAAAATAATAAACATTTGTTACATCGAGATTGCTATATCGATAATCGAGAAGCTAATAAAAAAAGGAATGATAAAATAGCAATAAAAATTATAAAGTTTAATTTTGTTTATCTTTTTATATTAGTAATGTCGGTTTTTTTTCAATGAAATTCAAAACAATTTTTCTTATACAAAATAATTCCCCATATTGTCTCTAACCTTCTGCCACCTTTCTTTCAAATCATCCATGCCCTTCTTGTAAAACTCTGCGAGTTTTGACTGAAAATAGTCTGAAAGGGCTGTATTCACCTCTTTTAAGGAATTGAAATTTTGATCTCTTAGAAAATGTTCCATAGAACGAAATAAGTAAAAATCAGATGGTTGCAACAGGGTGATCCATCCGAGATCCTGAATTTTTTCACAAGTCAATTTCGCAACATGAGGTCATGAATGAATGCGTGTGAGACCCAAACACCTTTTTGAATCTTTCCCAACTTCTTTAGGATCCTCTAAGTACTGGACCAGAATGCATCGGGTCGTCTTCGATTGCAGAATTCACGGCTGCTTCATCCGCTTGGACGGGTCGTCCACTACGAGGCTCGTTTTCCAAACACAAATCACCAGATTTAAACTTTTTGAACCATCGTTAGCATTACCTGACATCCAATATGTCACCGTAAATCTCGCAAATATCCTTCTTAGCCTCTGTCGCTTTCTTTTTTAAATGATATTGAAAAAGTATACAGCTAATATATGATAAATTTATTAAGTAACCAAAAGATTGCAAATGGAGTAAAAAATGTTTAGGGGTAGTGAAATTATTTTAGGCGAGGGGGCCTCAAAATTGAGTTGCACCTGGGGCCTCCCAAGTGCTAAATCCACCACCGATAATAATTATACCGGTGTCGATGTCATAGGAAAGACTCCTGAGTCGTCATGGAAAAGAAACGCAGGAGCGTGGAAGTCTGCCTCGAGGCGACACGCCGGTGTTGTTAGGATTCAACACGAAAATAATAAAATAATTGCTAACTGGGTGTGGAATAACCGCCACAGTACTATCATCCCTTAACAATTTGACTATAATGGATGGACGGCATAACAGTAAGATTCCAAAGCACCAATCGCTCATATAAAGATTCTAAAGATGCAAGAGGAATGATCCTCTCACACTAATATTCCCCCCAGTGTCAAACCACGACACTGATTAATTTTAATATTATTTCAGTTGGATTCAAATTTATATTATTTGTTTTATAATTATTTATTCAACTAAGGATAGATGGCATTTAAATATTTAATTCCAACGTGCCAAACTACCTACATAAATGTTTATATAAAACATGCGGAGGTTCTTGCACTTACATACTTCCTGGCCAGAGTTATAAAGAATTCCCTGAATTCATAGTTTTCATGAGACACCTATCCGACTACTAACTTAGCTCAGTCGCGGTACAAGCCATAACACGCGGTTTTATATTCAATAATGAGTTATTATTAATTTGCAGGTGCAGAAATTCATTAAAAGAGACACCCTGACGTTTGTCAGGTTCTCGTCGAACAATGCAGTGCAAACTAAAACGCCGAAAGCGGTCGGATACTGGCTGATGACATGTTCCGGGATGGTGTTTGTCGCTGTCGTTCTGGGTACAATCTCTGGCTATTGCGTGCTTTTATTCAGTATTTGCTATGTGCTTGATATCATCATACACAAAACGGTCAAATAACCAATCTCAACTAAATTATTTTATTTAAAAAGATCTAATTAATATATGTATGCATTTATATTTGTAAATATAATATTATCAAATAAATAAACAATTTTTATCGTCACGTCGTGTGTTTGTTCTTGCATAACATTTTGTTGCTTTGCAATTTTTCGACAAGGTGGAGTGACTCGTCTGACGGAATCCGGCTTATCGATGGTCACGTGGAAATTATTGGGCGAAAAAATGCCGACGACCGAAGAGCAATGGAAACAGGAATTTGAAAAATATCAACAGTTCCCCGAATACAAGATGTAACGATCTATTAATTGATGCGGTAATTTCTCTTATATATAGCGCTGTTATATTTTTTTTAGAAAAATTAAGAAATGACCCTGTCGGAATTCAAAAGGATATGGTGGATGGAATACGGTCACAGGACGTGGGGCCGTTTCATTGGTGCGGCCGTGTTTTTGCCGGCGGCATTCTTTTGGGCGAGAGGATATCTCAATAAGGGGATGAAGGTCCGCGTCGCCGCATACTGCGGACTCGTTGCCGCTCAGGTAGTAACGCACGACAAAAATATATCATCGAATCAACTAATATTAACATTTTAATGACGAATACAGGGATTGATGGGTTGGTACATGGTGAAATCGGGATTAGAAGACAGATTCAACGGTCCGTCCGACGTGCCGAGGGTTTCCCAGTACAGACTTGCAGCTCACCTCAGTCTCGCATTTATATTGTACACAATGTTGTTGGCGGGAACGCTGAAGGTGTTCAGAGCGCCGCCGCTTACCGTGCCGTACAATTTTAGTTTCAGCAAGATGACGTCGTTGAAAGGCATGACGATATTGGCTCACACCTCCAAAGCCCTCGTCTTTCTCACTGCCGTTTCAGGTAATTCAATCGCAATTGCTATATATATATCATAATTTTAGAAATTATATATTGATCGTTTCAGGTGCGTTTGTTGCGGGACTCGACGCCGGCTTAGTATATAACTCATTTCCGAAGATGGCGGATAAATGGATACCCGACGATATTCTCGCATTTTCGCCCACCATTAAAAATTTCACGGAGAATCCGACCACAGTCCAATTCGATCATAGGATATTGGGGACGTTAACGGTAACGACGATAAGCGTATTGTGGTTGATGTCCAGGCGAAAGATGATATCTCCCGAAGCGAGATGGGCCGTAAACGCCTTGGGGGCGATGGCGTGGGTTCAGGTAAATATATCACAAAAATATGCAGAATTTTGAATTACGAGTGTACAATTTTCTTTGTTGTGTTGGTACACTTGTCGCTGATGCATCTTGACAATACTTTATTATCTCATCATAGGCGCAACAGCCCTATTGTAGAGCCCTGGCCTCGTTCAACACCGTTCTCCATGTTATTTGGTCTATCGCCACGTTGCTCCATCTTCTGGAAAGTTTCAATGATGTAGTGTCCCTTTGTACACAGTCCAATCACCTCAAACTTGGTCTACCTTTCCTCCGTGGACAGGAAGGCTTGTTAACCATGAGCCGCTTTGGTGGCTGACTGTCCCGCATCCTTGACACATGACCGACCCACCGGAGTCTGGCCACTCTGACGACAGCTGTGACCGGAATATCCTTGTATAGTCGGTACAGCTCCTCGTTGCTTCGAATACCCCTTTCCGCGTCATTGAATACGGCTCCAAATATTCATCTCAAAATCCTCCTCCCCAGGATATCCAGTTGTCACAAATCTTGTTTTGTCAAAGCCCAACATTCAAACCCGTATCTTAGGACGGGCCTGATAAGGATCATGTAGAACTTGATTTTAATCTTCTTTGAGAGGAATCTCGACCGTAGATGCTTTTGAAGTCCAAAGTAGCACCGGTTTGCCAGCATGGTTCTTCTTCGTACTTCCAAATTGGTTTCATTATTATTTGTAATAAGTGAGCCGAGATATGTGAATTCCTAGATGACCTTGAAGCTCTACTCTTCGACTCAGAGGTTCAAGGATTCGTCTTAGATGTTTACTTTATTACTGAATTAAAAAGTTTTCACATCTTTTGTTGGGGTTGGCAATTTTTTTACTTTTGGAAAAAAATAATTTTTGGCCAAAAACAAAAACGCTATGAAGGCTTAGCCACCGTATTCGGCCGAAATAACACCCTTTAATTTATTTCTATTTTCGAAAATATGACATTTTGCCAACAATATTAATGAATAAAGATTTTTGGTAGAAAACAAAATTTCTACATATTTTTTTGATCAAACCTCGTAAAGAGAGTGAATAAAAAATTGTGGTTGTTTTCTTTTTTAGGTGGCCCTCGGCATATCAACACTGCTCACGTATGTGCCGACAGAACTGGCGGCGACGCATCAATCAGGATCTTTGATTTTGTTAAGTATGGCGATCTGGCTAACGCACGAAATGAAGCTGTTGAGACTTATTCCGAAATGAGCAATGCATTTATGACGATTTGTTTGGAAAGTAGATATTGCAATGCGATAAATAAATTGCAATCGAATAAATTAGATGAATATTTTTGGTAGACATTAAGTTTTTATTACGATTAAAACTTTATATAAATACAAAAATATATTTTTATTTAAATAGAATTTTGTGAAAAAAAAATTTTGTGTTTAGAACCGATGAGAAATAGTTAAGAATAAGAAAAAGACATAATAGAAATAATCGTCACATTATACCACGGAAAAAGGTTACATTGGTTATGTACGATATTCATCTGAGAAATCTATGAATTCTAGGAATTTTTCAACATTGGGGGAATGTAAATGTGAGACTCATTCCCCATGCATCTTTAGATCATTTATCAAATCTCTATATGGGTGAATTGCACTTTGGATTTTCTGTTATGCCATCCATCCAGTAGTGGATGGATGAGTTTTTCACGCTAATATTCCCCCCAGTGTCAAACCACGACACTGGTTATTTTTAATATTATTTCAGTTGGATTGAAAATCATATTATTTGTTTTATAATTATTTATTCAACTAAGGATAGATGGCATTTAAATATTTAATTCCAACGTGCCAAACTACCTACATAAATGTTTATATAAAACATGCGGAGGTTCTTGCACTTACATACTTCCTGGCCAGGGTTATAAAGAATTCCCTGAATTCATAATTTTCATTGGACCCTATCCGACAACTAACTCAGCTCAGTCCCGGTTAGCTTATATTATCGAAGTAATATGCATGTTACCTACAAGCCATAACACTGGTTATATTATGGGTTTGAATATAAGATCATCCTGGAAGATCTGATCGAACTAAAGATAAAATTACATAATTTTTTAAAACAATCTATATTTCCTGGCATTATTGGACATCTGAGATAATCAAATCATCCCAAAATAATCTTGGATAAGCCATGACACTGGCCATATCATTTTGAATATACCTTTTGAGTTAGACTATCTTAGGTAAGGAGGAAAAAATTATATTCTAAACTAGCGGTGGATTTCCTCTTAGGCACATAAGGCGCGCTTGGGGCCTCGTTAATTTCAGGGGGCCTCAAAATTCTGATTTCAAAACCAAGTTTAAGGTGAATTGCGCCTGGGGCCTCCACTATTCTAAGTATTGGTGAAAGGGGGAGTAGAACAAAATAGGTTGGGTAATCCTGGTGTAGAACTTAGCTTTAACACTTTAACATCCGCTTACGCCACGTTGGCGTCCTGTTTCAGTCAACTGTTATCTACCGCATACGCCACGTTGGCGTCCTCGGCTATACCCAACTTTGCTTGCAAAAAAAACCGTTATTATATATTTACGCTTCGAAATTCCAGGACTAGATGACAGTATATAAATACGAAATATCGATTCATGATAGAAATTAAAACTTTGTTTTCGGCAGACGACACTCATTAACGACGGGAGCAAATCATCGTCAGATGCGGGGTCAATTTCCTAAATATGCACTAAACAAGAGATTTCGTAAATTGAGCATAACTTTAAAACCAATCTACCGATTTTGATAAAAAATTAAACATACAGTAAACCCCCCTATAACGTCGGGATAGGTTCCACGTTATAGGGGGTTAAGGTTTTTCAATTTTATTTTTTGATTTAAAGGAAATCAGTAAATCAACACATTCCCATTTTTTTTTTTTTTTTTTTTTTCACATTTTTACATGTTTACCAGCGCAAATGACTAAGCTCGCGCGATGAGCGATATCCTCTCGGATTTTGGCTGATCAAATCTTACCGCGAACTCTGGTCGGTGGTAAAAACGAGCATCGACATTCGACATAATTGCTCCATGGATATAAAAGAAGAAACATTTTCTTACTGTATGTGTGAATATTCCTGAATGTTCTGATAGCCTCGCACCGATAGCCTCGTCTGGCGAATCACCAAATATTTTTATTTAGTTTCACGATGGTCGATGTCGTTTATCCCGATACATTATCATTGCCGAACGTTATAGGTGGGTTCGACGTTATATGAAAAAACCGCCGCAAACGTTGTAGGGGGGAACGTTATATGAGAGGACGTTATAGGGGGGTTTACTGTACTCTCCCAATAATACTTCAAATTTGAAAATAACCAAAATATAATTTTAAGACAGGGTAGTCAATCTTTTTATGCGCTAAAATTTAGAAAGGCTAAAAACTAACGGCTCCCCGTTAGAGTCCACGAAACTATGATTGTGCCCAACCGCTATCGCCGCCATGTCTGATTCCGACACGCGACGAAACTCGACTCTTTATGGAGAAGGTAAATGCGTTTTTTGTGACTGGAGGATTAAAGTGGGAAAACGTCTGTGGGGTTTGTACGGATGATGCACCAGCTATGCATGGGCCAAAGTCTGGCTTTCAGAAAAAAGTACAAGAACTAGCTCCTCAAGCAAATGCAATCCACTGCATGATTCACAGGTATGCCCTTGCCAGTAAGACTCTTCTAATTCCTCTGCATGAGGTACTTGATTCGTTGATAAAAATCGTAAATTACATCAAATCTGGAGCTCTCAACACCCGTCTGTTAAAAGAACTGTGCAAAGACATGAATTCTGATCACGAGGTTCTTCTCCACACTGCAGTACGCTGGTCGTCGAAAGGAAATGTTGTGAATCGTGTCTTTGAATTGAAAGATGAAATCAAGTCGTTCCTAGAAGTGCAAGGAAAACATGATCTTTTGGTGTACTTTAACGACAAAGCTTGGTTGGAAAGAGTAGCATATCTAGCAGATATATTAGAACAGCAAAATAGGCTTAGCCTGAAATTTCAGGGAAAGGAAACGAATATTATCGAATTTCACGATAATTTAACGGCATTTTTATCCAAGCTGCAAAACTGGCGAAGAAAAATAAAACTTGGAAACATTGCCATGTTTGAGAAACTCTGCAGTGTGGCAGATGAATCTGAAAGTGAAATAGATGAAAACTTGAATGAGGACAAGCAAATTTGAATCCCTCGAAACGAACTTCTTCATCTCTGAGTTGAAAGAAGAAGAAAAGATTGACACTAAATCCATTCTCTGCTTCACATGATATAGCCAGCATTCCCGATGAATTACAAGATGAATTCATAGATTTTCGGAATGATTCCTCGGCACGTAACTTGTTTACTGAAAAATTGCTCACTCAATTATGGTGTAGTATGTATCAATCATACCCAAATGTAACGATGCTTGCCCTTCGTGTTTCAGTTCCATTTGTGTCTACGTATCTCTGCGAGAGTGGATTTTCAACTCTTTTTCATTTAAAAACAAAAGTAAGAAACCAATTAAATGTTGTAAATGACATGAGGTTGGCGTTAACTAAAACTCATCCGCGAATTTTGAGACTGGTTAACAACATGCAATTTCAACCATCGCATTAAATTAATTATTCAACATACATAATTTTAAATAACATTATATTTAAAAAAATATTTTCGTTGTTTTTTTTTTAATTACTATATTCATAAATGGCTTTTGGATTGTATGAGGGCCTCGGATCACATGGATTTCATAAAAAGGGGTCGCCACCCGAAAAAGGTTGGGAAACTATGACTTAGATACAGTTAAACCCCCACTGACACTAAAATCGGGACCGTGTAAGTTGGAGTAGTGTTATTGGGGGTAAACCCTGGCACGTGTCGAATACACAGACGCTAGCCAACGTTTGACTGTATGCACCGCACAGACGGTATGTGTGCAGCCGAACCCGTGTCAAATGAATAGTCGGCCTCGTATGTATTCGTCGACGGTCGACCAACGGCGTGAATGCGACCGTTCAAGTTGGGGTTTGGCGGCGAATATTTCAACTCAGCGTGTAATTCGGGATAGTGTAATTGGGGGGTCTACTGTAGATCGCCGATTTTAAAACAGCTGTCGCTCATGCGTAGAAATAAATAAATGCATCTAAAAATTATTATTTATTTTTATTTAAATGACTTTCTGACACGAAGCGGGTCTTTGTCATGTGGAGGACACTACGCGATTTTTGCCAGTTCTACACTTCTGCTATCCTCTTTCCAAGAACCAGCAGAGACGCGCCCAACTCAATCCTGAGGTTAGGATTGCAATGGTTCTCCTCCAGGTTAACTAGACTCTTCAAATACGGGTCAGTCCTCCAGCGATAAGCCTGGAGCCGAGCTGTCAAAGCGCAGATTGTAACAATAATAATTGGACGTGGGTAGGATCGATTCGACATCACGGAATCAGCTCCTCATACTTTTTTTTCGACGTATTTACGGCTACAACAATCGAGAAACTGTGTATTATAAAATGATACAAAGGATCGATAGGGAGACTGAGTTTGTGGCGATGGAGAACAAAAAAAAAAATATCTGAATAAAAATATATTTACTCAACAACACTTCGTAAACACGTGCCAATCTATTTTCAAATAACTGAATATAAAATTATTAGGTTAAAAAATGTCACTTATCTACAAATTGTACACCTTTAAATATTGAAATTGATCGTAGCCGGCGACGGCAGAAATTTGGAATAAAAAATAAAATAAAACCATACAAACTGAAGGAATAAAAATGCATACGGCCCCCGTCAATCGATGTTTACATTAAATCAGATCACGACTATAAATATTTCATTAACGACAGACATTCGTATAGAGAAAACGATATATAATAAAAAAAACCATTAGTTATTTTGTACCCAATACATATCTTAAAGAGCGATATCCATTAAAAATATGACAGGAGAGATAAACGGCGTGACGAAATACGCATTTTTAATACGGCACACACAAGCGGTGCATTTTACAAACGATTGCGAAATTTAAACACATCAAAATACGCACGGAAATAATTCATAGATCGGCTGAAATTCAACGACATTCAAGACGTCAAAGATTCAAAAATACATTTTTCAAATAATTAAAAAAAATAATAAAAACCACAACCAAAATAATATTCTCACTCGTTAAGTATTTCGATATGAATTTTGTTTTTAATATATTTAACACTATTAATTAGAGGATAATAATTTGGCCGAGTCACAATGGAATGATTACCTAACTATCGTTTTGCTATAAATACAATATACCTAATAATAAAACATAATATAATGCAGTACAGGATATTAAATAACAAATTTCGCAAACGGTTCGCACGGATCCGTCGCAAACTGAAAATTAAGCTTTCATATATTATATATTTTTTGAGTATTGTGAGGGTTAATAATAATAGCGATAATAATTAATTAACACACATATAATCTTTGACATAAACAGATCGACGATCCAATCAGATCATTCTATTTTTTTTTTCTTTCGATACACACCGGATATACGAAGTCACCGATCAAAATCACCGATTGCCGAGTATTGATTGAATCGGTTCGCAAAATCACTGGACGTCGTTTCGCATAGCACGGATCGATTTAACTGTCCGGCGCAACGGAACGCATAATTTAAACAATAATCATTGTACACATAATAAAAGAACACAATATTCCGAGTATACGCAGTCGGTTCCCGTTAAATTTTCATTGCGAACATAGTCGACGAGCAATCATTCCGTCGGATCGATCGTTTAACGCGAGCGACTGCGCATATATTGAATCATAATTACGGTAACGAGATATATTAATCTCACCACGTCAAATTAAATATATATATATAATTTAAAACATACACATTTTCATTATAAAACTATTGAAAACATTATGGCAACTTGATTTAATTAAAATAAACAATAAAACTGGTCAATTACGATACTGGATGAATGACAGAACATCGTAAATTAATTACAAATGGCCGTAATTAATTAGAAAAAAAATTATATACGTATTCCTAAGACCAAAAATGATGCATAATAAAAAAAGTAATGTGTTGATATAGTTATATTCATAAAAGTATAAGGTATATTGAGACGAGAAGTGTTTATTTACACTATGTACGTATATATAATATATTTAATAAGAATACATAATCCTATATTAAAAGTTAAACAATAAAATCTATCATATTATCTCCTAACTCTTTTTTGTTAAATGATTATAATTTAGTTTTTTTTTTTAAATTTAAAAATGAAATGGCATCAGTCTCGGTCATTATTTAATTAATTCATACCGTACAAAATTACGTTGGGTATGCACGCTAGATAATATTCTCAACTGGATTTATGATATTTTATACAATGCTTATTTAAACAGTCGGTATCGGCTCAGCGGTACTAGCTATCGGTAAATATTTCTGTATTTATGATAACTTGCACCACATAACCCGTTTGGATATGAGCATCTTCTATCACTAACTTATCACCGAGGAGTTTGCCCCCAAAAAACCACCGCATCCTCATTGGGTCAATAGCTTCTTGTTTCTAAAAACATAAAAAAAAAATGATCAATACGAATCATTTTACGTTGAGTAATCCGACGAATGCGACATACCTGCAACTTCCTCTTGCATTGAGCTATTGTATCACGTAAATATACGACGAGCTTCACATCTTGGCATGTCGTTGAGAGTCGCAGACGCAACGTCGTTGTAGTTCCGCCTTCGATGGGCTCGGAACACTCGGCGGGCGAGTCCCGTCCGCTGATGCCCCCGCCTCTGACCATGTTGATCGGAGACGACAGGCAGTATATCGGCACTTTGTATCTCGTCCCCCATTCGTCGTAGCATTCCGTGAGGTATCCATTTGGCACTGATACGCTAGCGCCATCTAATATGGCCTGAGCTAACTGAAAATCGAGGTTCTCGGCGGCGACGGACGCCGCTTTCAACGCGTCCCATATCTCTTTGCGTCCGTCAAAGGCCGGCGCCGTATCCCAAAACTCGTCCCTCTTGCTCCTCAATTGGCCTTCCGTCAACGGAATGTCTGACTTCCATCGAATCGTCTCGTGGCATAGCGGATGATTTTTTCTGATGCCTCCTATAAAAATAAAAATATTTGTAACAATCACAAAAGTAATTATACGCAGAATACCATCGATTTTCCATAGGATCCTTTCCTTCAAATAGAAAGTAGTCTCGTTTGAGTTCGGTTTATGTCCAAACACGGTATAATAAACATAATTTTTGTTGTATTGTTCATCGGCATTAGTTTTTATGTCATAAATGTTATTTTATTATTAAGTGTAAAATGCCTAAGCCTTAAATCGGGTGATAGGGGATTACGGGACTCCCTTAAATCAGGAAGACTTTTAAAGAATAATTATCAAAGTCGGATCTTCAACGACGACAACATGTAAACAAATATATCATATGCATAATGCTGGACATCTCGGAGGCCTTCGATAGCCTCTGCTGAAGCAGAGGAAGATCCCGGCTAATTTATATACTGTAGTCAACAGTTATTTTGGCGACAGGTCAATTGTTGTTTGAATCTTCAATTACGATGAGCTGCCCATAGCTGCTGGGCCCCCTATTTTGGGGGCCCAGCATAACCATTGTTGAACCCAGTTTAACACTCGGTTCAACAATGTATTATCGATACGACCACCCGAAGATTGCTCCATTGCCGATGACATACTCGTCCTAGTAGGTGATAACACCTGTGCCAGAGTTGAAGCGTCATCTAATACCATAGTGGAAAAAATTGCATCCTGGGGTCATATTAACCGGCTTAAGTCTGTCAGCTCTAATAAAAGCTCAAGAGTACTTATTAAGGGCTCACTTCAACGATCCCCATCCATCGGGTTCCCGAACGAAAGAAAAATTATAATCAAACCTTCAGTAAAATATCTAGGTGTTACTCTAGACGGGAACCTCGCTATACTAGCACATACCAATTACATTTTGGATCGGGCTACAGTCTAGGTATTTTCAACGGAGTTACTAGTGCTGAATAGGGCCTAAATTTCAAGACCATGAGACATATAATCCAACGGCACCTCCTTTCTAGATAGATTAGGCTAACACGTTTCTACTGGAGATCCTCGACTGCCGTTCTGCTGGTTCTAGCTAGGGTCCTCCTGCTAGATTTGGAAATACAGGTCAGCGCTTGGATTGCGATGTAGAGAAACCTGTGTAGACTCATCTGTCGTCTCTCCCCCTGATGAGGACTCATTTCTGAGGACTGATTTCATCCACAGTACCATACGAGAACAAATCATGCACGCGTATTATCGGAGTGGCAGCGAAGATAAACGAAGGAGCCCTCAATGCGAAGCTGGGACTCCATGAGGACGCTAATTGCAATATTTGTGTACACGTTGAACAATCCTCTGAGCATGCGCTGTGGAGCTGCCCTGAGCTCGATCAGGAGAGACTGGAGATCCTCAGCATGATAAGGTCCACCTTTGGTCCCATTGAGCAATCGGATTTAATTTCTAATCGCCCTGTATTCAGGGCTTTTTGTACATTTGCTGGTCGTGTTGGAGCGAGAATCAACCCGACATCCTTAAGCCTTGCCTTTCTAGGCGTAGGTTATATATTTACGGGTGCGCTTGCTAGTTGCGATCGTTTGCATGGAGCGTCCATTACGGTAGCCTGAATTGGCCGACTATAAGATGAATCTCAAAGGATACCTCCAATGCTAATTATTTTTAATCAACGATGCTTTGCTCTTTTATAATATACTCGAGACACTCCGCGGATGATATTCTAGTTCTGGTTGGTGGAAACACACGAGCCAAAATCGAAGAGTCATCAAACAATATACTGGATAAAATAGGAACCTGGGGACGAACAAACCAATTAAATTTGCCATCAATAAGAGTTCTGGGGTGCTCATCAAAGGCTTGTTACGCAGAAATCCAAGACAAAAATTTGGCGAAGATATAAATTTTGGCATGGATAGAGCTAAGCATAGTATCAGTCTACTCGAGTCTCTGGCTCCTCGTGGGGACTCAGATTCAAGACCCTGCTAATTTATTATAAGGCAATCTATATACCAATAGCAACCTACGCTTCGAGCCTTTGGGCTCGTAGAGGTACAATCCCGACCATTCAAAGACATCTGCTCTCTGGCCAAAGTTTTGCCCTCATTATGCTCACAAGTGCCTACCTCACTTCCTCCGCAACGGTACTACCTGTTTGGGCCAGAGTGCTCCCTTTGGACCTGGAAACACAAGTTCATGCTGCAATTTGGCTGACCTCTCGAGGCAAAGTGCCCTCAGTGGGCTTGCTCAAGACAATGAAGATGCCAACAGTGCTACCTTGCGGAGCGGGCCATGACCCCTGCCCTAGGAGAGCGGCAACAGACTTGGGATTCGGATACGACAGGATGAACTGGCCACCCATTCATCCCAAACGTCGCTTATTGCCTGGAAATGAATTGGTCTCAATTCACTGGTCATGGAGTCTTCGATTCACGGTTGAAGAACCTTAGACTGTGAGAGGATGCTTCCTACAACTGCTGCGAGTTCCCTAAGAAAACCTCTGAAGACTTAGGAGTGTCCAGAGTTTGACTCTCAAAGGAAAAGGGTGCTCACAGCGGTCAGGAAGGGCCATGGCCCAATTGGCCACACCGACCTTGTGGCTGATCGATCCGCATTTGCGGCTTTCAGCGAGTTTGCCAGCCATGTAGCGGTGAAAGCCGACCTGCTTAACCCGGCTCCTTAGCCATAATGGGCAGTTGCTCCGATTATGGATGTCAAAGTATGCTGGTTCCAGTGTACCATAGGACGGGCCTATAAAATACAGCCTCCATCCTGGGGTGGCCCCCAGCATTGCAGTTCGAGCTGCGAACCGCGTTCGCTTCTTTGCTTTATTCTCCTTGAGCCCCGTTAATTAGGATGGGACTCTCCTTATTTCTTATTTCCCTCGATCGCGACTGGGTGGCTTTCCGTTTTGGCTCTCTCCAACCCAAAGCGTAAATCCGCCCGGGAATCCACCATTTTTAACAAATTGGTGCAGCTTCGTGCCCATGCAGACGACATGGACAATGTGGCCAGATTTCGTTCAGTCTTAATGAATTTCAATAAAACGGCAAACCCATCTCACAACCCCTTCCGGCTTTGTAAAAAAAATATCTTTAATATTTAATTCACCTATGCCGTAATAAAATTGCAATTAATCGGAAATATGACCACGAGATAAGAATACATGAAATATGTATGAAAAACGGAACGCACATAATCAGTGTGATCTTTTGATTGATGCATTAACCTTTTGCCCTCATAATTCATACGCTGTCAACAACCGTGATTTAATAATGAATACTTTTGTGTTTTAAATATTAATCGGAAATGACACAACGGCCTTCTAATATGTATTATTCAATCTTGGCACACATTTTTTGTATATTAAACATTATATACGGGGCAGATTATCACGATGGAATGATATCATGGTCACAATATAGAACTGTGTTATTTTAGATGTATTTTTTTAATCACTGTTCCAGTGCAATTGCAAAATATAGATTGCAATCTCGCTCCGTCGACGATTGAAATGCAAAAAAATGTAATCCACATTTCCTGTGACTGATATATTCCTAACTGATAGTTAAATAATAATAAAAAATGTAGTTAATATATCAACGGGTGAGCTTTGTCAATGAAATACACGAAATGAACGCATTGCCAGATTTTTTTCTAAAAATGACATGTGATAATCAATTAGTCATCGGAGCACAATGCAATCTGAGGTCTGTGATTGTACTAATATTGCTAATTGAATCAGAGCCGGTGAAAGGGCAAACTATTTGCCTTTTGATTTAATCAAACCGCATAGAATTTATACTGATCTATATGGAGATGAATTATTCGGGTTTCTTTATCGGATAGGTTATAGCTAAATTGGCATGGGGAATTTTTGGTGGAATAATTAAATGGCAGCCGGAGCGCCTACTGACCGTCTGCCCGGGCGCGGGGGGCGGCGGGCGGCGGCGCGCGCGGCTGCGGGCGGCCCACGCACCCGCCCATCAGCGGCCCATCTGCGGCCCTAACACGCCAAACTACGGCCAACTACTCGGCAGGCTACCAAGCCCGATATTTGGCCATAAACGCACGACTATTCGCAATCATACAGTGCACTCTCGATTATCCGGGTTAATGCTGGGGAGGATGATCACGGATAGTCGAGAAACACGAATAATCCGAATCATAAAATTTTTATTTTTATTAAAATATAATATCATATATACAACACAAATTGTTAACACATTATTTTTATATTTATTATTTATTAAGAAAACAAAAACAAATAAGTAAATATATATTGTTTTATCATATATACGAACTTAAAAATATAAAAAAGTTTACTATGTACACGAATTAAAAAAATCTGTTATTTTTATTTGTTTTTTACATTTTTACATTAAATTAATTAATTTCAATGCGCCAACTACCTACATATGTATTTTTATAAACGTGCGGAGGTAATGGTAAGGTCACCAGATTTTAATATAACAAAAATGTAGGAATATACCATAATATCCTATTTAATCTACACAATTTATAAAAATAAAAAGTGATTGAAAAATCTATAAGATACACAATGCAATGGTCTATTTATAAAACAAGGTTTATAGGTATTACCTATTTTCCTTTTCATCTGAGTTCATTGTCTAATTTTCATTTTTTTTTTATAAATATGTATGTATGTAGAAATTTAGTTTTAGTCTACTGCCGGTCGCAAAGACTCCTGAAAACACGCCGACTGCAGATAATCACATAAAAAAAAATATTGAAGAAATGCAAAAATGTCAAAGGAAGACGTCAAATATAATAATAATAACTCAACTATGTAAAAGATAGTAAAAAAAAGAGTTTACAATAGTAGAGATGAGCTGAAGAAACTAAACATTTATTTTATGCAGAGAAGAAGCAGCATACGGATGAATGAGTCGTACAGGAATCTGATTTATTTATGCTATTGTTAGCTGGTTTTTGGTGCAATTACGGTTTTCGGAAGAGGGATTCAGAAGGGTTTACAGATTCCAATTTAGGGAGGTTTTCATAAAAAGGGATGGCGTATTTTTTAATTAAGTTGGAGAGTGGAGGTATGTTTAAGCCTTGTTGTATGTCTGTATTCCTGATGAACCAGGGTGCATTGGTGATCGTACGGAGTGTGATGCTGATTTTTGTATGTATTTTTTTGAGTAGTGGCCGAACCCCAGATCTGCGATGCGTATAGGATTTGGTGTCGGATTATTGAGGTATATATGAGGTCCACATACAGCATCTTTCAGACAATGCCCCAAATTTCAGCTGAAATACAACAGAGCCCCCATCCTTCCTCAAACTAGTTATATCTCGCAAATATCTAACCCTAACCCATTCTCTTGGTCATCTCGGACTAACAATAATAACAACATTAAAAATTCTAACGGTGTGTTCGCCAACACTAACCCAAATAACAATACTAACTTCAACCCTACTCCATCTCCCAACCAACCGACTAATATCAACTTTAGAGAAATGATGATGGCTTTCGAGTTCGCCGTCAGATCCATGACTGAAAAGTCCCTTCAGGCCAGAGAAAATCTGATTCGCGACATGCCAGCTATTTTTGCATAAGATCGATGGCCTGTAAAAACAAAGTACATAAAACCAAATTATCTCAAAACCGCCAGATGAAATGCAAACTCCTTACCAAATCATATTTTAGAACTCCGGGGATTCGCAAGACAACTCAATATCGATGTTATGCTCGTCAATGAGACTCACCTCAGAGTGAATAATAAATTTACTATCCCTAATTATAATTTTTACAGGACGGATACTCACTAGGCATCTGAGAAGAATGTTCCACAGATCCACAGATGTCGTTAATTATTTAATATTATGGCACCAACAGATGGGGTTACCCATCGAAGAAGCTGCAATGAAATTATTTTAAAATCATAAAAATATTTTAACATAATAAGATTTACTCCACTTTATATATTTTGATTATAAGCAATAAAGTATATTAAAACTGCAGTATTGCTTTTAATAAATGTCCTGTTCAAATAGGTTAAATAATTTATACTAAACATTTTTAACGATTCTATCAACATTATTTGAAAACCAAAACAAATCATATTAACTTTCGAAAAAAAGGCTAATCCCGGTTTTTGATTCCGAAATTCCAAATTCAAAATTTTAGCCCGGGATAGGATTCTTTAGTTTTAAATGTGTTCGCACTTGACGCTCAACCCGATTTCCTGTGTTTGGCTCATCGACTGCTAAATTTTTATTCAATCTGAAAAAAACAACACATTTTATAGAACTAAAATATTCAATATTTAAGAATAAATGTAATGTAAGAAATTTACCATAAATTATTTCAGCTTTCCTCTGAATCAGTGATCGTGTATTTTGGCAATTTTCTTGTCATTGACACGTGTGTTTGCGGGAGAGAGGGGAAAGAAAAAAATGGGGTGTTGGTGCTGATGCTGTTGCCACGCGTGCGATGTTTTTTCTTCCTCGCAGCCGACACGATAAACCAAGTACGAATGAAACGTGCCAGTGAGACGTGCCGCGAATATTTGGAGTCGACAGTCGGCTGCATGTCCTCTGCCTGAGGCGAGCCGTCGCTGAGAGCGTTCTCATTTAAAAACTATGAAGCCATATGTTACCAAATTATGAAGCATATCATGAATAACAATTTTTATTCTTAGAATAATCAGGTTTTTTTTTTAGATAATGAATTCTTCATCAATATCTTAAGTTGAAATGCTTGTGGTCTATGCTGAGCTCCCCCCTTTGGACGACGCGGTTGTTTTCGAGTCACCGTGACTGATCGGCTAAGAATGTAAGAAGAAGAAGATTAGTTATTTTACTCCTTAAGTCATATGTCGTATATTTTCTGTATTATAATTAATTAGTAATACTAATAAACTTGTATTCATTACCTAGTTAACTTATTGTAGTTTTTTTTTAAATAATATAATAAGCACTTTAGAGGCGTCTTGTAATTACTATCAATTTGACAGGGTAAATTGTTGGAACTAGCAGCTACTCCTAAAAAAAAGATCTATTATAATAAAATAGTTTTGGTTGAACCAACTATCTTCTAATTTTATTATTGAAATTATAAATCATCGTACTGTTTATATATCTATATAATCCTCACACAATGAACTGAATGGAAAGTTGAATTTGATGTTTGGCTGAAGATTTCAATATTTATACTCCTTGAAGAAGATTTCTGAAACTCTTAAAATGTCAATGTTATTCGTAATATTAGGATATATACTTTGTAATATAAATAAAAAAACTTTACCATTTGATATTATCAACTGAGATGCCATCGAAAACGAAACCAACAATCATATATTTTTTTTATGAAATTATGGGAGTTTTAGGAATTATGATAATATTTATAACAAAATAAAACAAATCGTCAATTCTACTAAATATGTATATTTAATTAATTTTGATATAATTCAGTTAAATTTGAAGCTTAAAATAAATCAATATTCATTTAAAAATAATTAAGACATTAATTATAATTATACTAATGTTTATACATATTTATTTATTTTTAAAGACAATGCGTGATTGGCATTACAGAATAACCCAGGTCATCACGCATAAAAACATAGTAGTATAGTGAAAAAAAATACATAATTTAAAATATAAAATAAAGAGAAGAAATATATAAAAGTATACATGTAAAATAACAACAAAAATAAAGAAATAGTGAAATAAAGAAAATTTATACCTGTAAATATACAGGATAAAGTACAATACAAAAAAATTCTATATGTTTAAAAAAACGTCATTAGTTGGTCCGTTGTATGAAATTATAAAATCTCATACAAAAGATCAACGAAATGGCGATATTTGACATCAAATAAATCTAAATATACGGCCAAGTGCTTAAACAGAGTAATAGCTCTGGTTACCGGAGAGTCTTTGAGAGCACCTGTCCTCGCATTTGGCGGAAGAAAATCATATAAGACATTATAAATTTATACATTACATATCTTTTAAATACATAAAAAAAATAATAATGTGTTTATTATTTTAAGGAAATTCAACTTTAGCGTAAGTTTTCGCTATCCTATTAATAATTTCGATATTTCAAAAATGTATCAAACTCACAAATCGTGCGTTTAATTCTGTGATTTAAAAAAAATCACATGATTAAAATACAAAAAATATAAATATCGAATAAAATTTACATATTTATTTATTTATTTAAAGGCAATGCGTGGTTGGCATTAAAAAGTAATCCAAATCGCCAACCACTCATAATAAACATATACATAGTAGTTAAAATATAAAAAGAGAAAAAAAAATAGTAAAAAGATATATTTACTAACAGAGAAAAGCACATTTGAATTATTTTTAACCTAGCCGTGCCGATGGGGTATATTTAGGACCGCAAGTTTTGTATTTTTCACAAATAACTCTTTCAATATAAATCCTACACGTCACAACCTTTTGGTATTTGTCTAAAAATAGTATAAAGAATAAATATATTATAAATAATAAATGATCTTTATTGTCCGTAGTTGCAAAAAAAAAATAGAAACATCAATATGCGTTTCATTCGCTCCGTACCAGATGCGAGCGAGAAAAACATCGCGCATGTACAAGTGTGAGTGAAACCGCACACGTGTCTCAGTGCACGCGTCATTTGCACTTCGCATTAATTAGTATCAAAATTTGGTCGAAATTCAAAATTTTTCTACTAATATATTGAAGAATAAGTTACAATTATTGATTTAAATAGAATTCCTAAATAATTATATAAATTAAAAAAAAAACATTAAAGCTCCTTCGTCTAATTATGATTTGTTTGTCTACTAGTTTTTGGATTCAAATGTGGGTTTAGTTAATATTAAACGTGTATTGTAAATATTGCAACATAGCAGAGGCGGTTCATGACTCTTAAAACAGGCGGGGGGAATGATGAGGTTTAAGTCCCCCCCCATTTAAAAAAAAAATGAACTGTATATATTTTAGTATAGTGGGGTTGAACTAAGAAAATAATAAAAATTATCACAGTATTAGATTTTACTTAAAACATTTTGCAACAACATTAACCCTTTATAGGGCAAAGGCTGAAATTGGTTAATATATTAACCAGTCGCTTTAATGTAAAGCCGTGTTGCCTGCATCGTTCGAATTATTTATCAAATGGCGCGACGATTCTAACAGAAGTGTAATTATATTTGTATCTCCAGATTCTGCTGCTAACATTAAGGGTGTTTCACCGTTTAGGTTTTTGATCCCCGCGTTAGCACCCTCTCTTATTAATAGCCTAGCCGTATAAAAGTTTCCTTTTTTGCAGGCGTAATGTAACGCAGTGTCGCCTGCATCGTTCGAATTATTTATCAAATGGCGCGACAATTCTAACAAAAGTGTAATTAAATTTGTATTATTAGATTCAACAGCTAACATTAAGGGTGTTTCACCGTTTAGATTTTTGATCACCGCGTCAGCACCCTCTTTTATTAATAGCTTAGCCGTATAAAAGTTTCCTTTTTTGCAGGCGATATGTAACGCCGTGTCGCCTGCATCGTTCGAATTATTTATCAAATGG
>JAGXCT010036746.1:87631-100228 GCA_022495035.1 Philopotamus ludificatus | reverse complement strand
ACAGCTTTTAGTGGAACGTATTTAATATGTATAATACAAAAAAATCCTTATAACCTTGTTTAAAAAATATAATATTATAATATATTTATATATGTTCATTCATCTCAATGAATCTCTAATATCATGATGCGTATGAATATTGACACATGTCGAAATTGTTATTTAACCCCCATCACTGGACGCAAACAAAATCTTTATTCTAAGAATTATGAATAGCGTTGTACATAACCCTTATTATTTTTTAATTATCATTAATATACAAAATATCATAAAAAAATTGTGGGCTGAATATATTATATTTTTATTTTCTTTGTACACTTTTCCCTGAAGGCACTCCGATAATTTTTCCCGGAATATTTAGAGAGAATTTTTAGCTATAAACATTATATTGATGCTCCAGCGTCTTTATATGTCCGAAATAGCCCCTCGTTTTTTATATTACCAGAGATTAAAAAATACATACATTGATTGAAGAATTGAAAAGAATACCCTTATGCCACTTGCCAGACTGACTTTTACTAATTTTGTTTTCTTTCAGCAATATCACAAAAAAAACTGACAAGGCTGCTACTGAAAAACTAAATGGAATTATTTCGCTTATCGATTATTTTAGCAAAAAGTCCTTAGTTGCTATGGCAGTGATATAGTAACTCTTGATAGAATATAGGGCACAGTTAATTATTTCGGGCTAATCTTCCTTATTTTTTAATTAATATTAGCTGACATCTTTTTAAATCATAACACCTTTACCAATATGTGCATTTTTAGGATTCAAATAATTTAGATGTAATCCCCTAAGATTCATAGTATCCCAATATATATTTGTTTTATTTTTTTAATGTATCCTTTCAAAGCAAATAGGCCTTATCTCTTATTCTTATTCATTCATTTTAACAAAAAAAAACAAATATTTGTTGTTATCACTAGCTAGATATTTATATGAAATTGCATAAACGTGGCTAAGCACCTTAGGGTAGCAAAATTAAAGCCATTTGGATTTTGTAAAAAACCATGTTTAAATCAGATGGATCCTTAAGGACCCTCTGCCGTAGAGTCTCTACCCCTGCATACATTGTGCTAAGAAACGCTTCCTGGAAGATTGCTGACTTATCTAAAGTTTTCAGACTTCATGCTATCGCAAGAAATGAAAAATATCGAAATGAAAAAATGTTTTCAGTATTTTCGCAGAGTTTTCTCTCTGAAATAGAAAAACTCAAGGAGTTTGACTCGTTGCCGTATATAATATCCGGCATATCCATTTAATTCTCCAAAGTAATGCTTTTTAATACTTACAAAAAAATAATAGTAAATATACAAGTTATGATTCTTTCAGACCGTCGAAAATTTTAGTGGCCATCCTCTGTAAATACGATAATAAAATGTCTAAGCATTTTTTCACATGTAATACTAAAGTAATTTGCAATAATAGGGGCAAAATATTTTTTTATAATCGCTCTCATCACACTAATTATATTTTCAATTAAAATAAGCATTTTAATTTTGGTACTCGAGAGCTTAGGTACCGAACGAAAATTTAATTATTCTAGTAAAAATAAATTTATTCTACTAAATAAATAATACTGTACACTTAAACAAAACATTATTTAACCTAATTTAATTTAAATAAAAATAATTTTCATTGAAAATATATGTATTATAATTAAAAATGCTATAAATACGTATGGTTTTGTTTTGTGATAAGTGTTAAACTTTAATAAAACAATTTACATATCGTCCAGATGTCCAGCTCTTTAACATCCATATATATTTGGGGGACCGTAAAGAAACCAACAATAAAAGAAGCACACTTATGTCCCTTAAATAATAATGTTGGAGAAGTGAAAACGCACTAGAAAAAGTTTTTCAATGAAAAGTCGATGGATTTTGTTAAAAAGGAAATCTAACAACTACCTTTACGCTTTATGTGTTAGAAAATGATTTTGTTGATTATTTAGTAGTGGCCTACGGTGGGTGTTGATGTTGGGTGTGCTATATGTGGAAAAAAATTGAATTTTTCTATTATTTTACATTAATTCTATTCTTCGTTTTTGCGACATAAATTTTTCAATGACACTATCGTCAAGTGTCCCCTTTTCTTTTAGATTAATGAGTATTTTCTTCTCCATTGATATTAGCCTTAAACCACATAGTCCTTCCTGACCTTGTGAGCTTCGAAAGCATGTTTTAATTCTATTTAGAGCAGAAAATAAGCGTTCTTCTGAGGAAGTGGTACTTGGAATAGTTATAATTAGTTTTTCTAGTTTATAAACTTCATGAAACCCCGGCTCAAGATTATTTTTTTCTATAAACTTTATTAATTCATGAACAGATTTTTTTGAAAATTCGGAGCATGAATAAATAACCGTTAGCTCGTTTTTTAACCGTAAATAATTAAACATAAAAATATTAAGATAATTAAATAAACAATATTTAGAAAATTTTCTTTAAACTCCGCATATTTTTCATTCCATAGGAGGTGGAAGTATTATAATTTTGACATTGCAGAAAATTGGCATTTGATTGAATTGCATGCGCTCTCAAGTATTGCATTAAACAATTGAGATCGAGATGGAGTAAACGAATGTGCTGCAACTTGACAGCACGCCTTCGGTCGTTAAACTGCGTACAAAAACATTAGTTTTGCTCGCTGAGACCCTACGCCCACATAGGCGATTGTACTGTATGCGGTCGCGCACGTGTTATGTCGTGCGGCGGTCATAGCGAACACCTTGACCAATACATTCACGTGCGTATACGATATCCTGCCGGCCGTTTACAAAAATAACTTAAATATTTAATATTCAAACCTTAAATATATTTTTCATGTGCGGCACACACCTAGCAAACCCTGAATATACGCCTCTGGTATTGAGGATATTTTTTATTGAAGTTTTTCATTTCATTTGTAAAAATATATTTAAAGCTTAAAGCTTATTTTTGCATACTTTAATATTTTTATATGTCTATATTTCTCATTTCCCAAGTTTCTAAACAGTCTAAATTTAATACGTGCGCGTATAATTTTCTAGATATTCGACGACATCATTATGCAACGCACGACGAAACACTTCTATAAATACCGCAACCCGTACACTGCGATTTAATTATCACAAATTTGATCCCCTCTGTAATAGGATCAGGACTTATAAATACTATGGTAAATTGTTTAGGTAACAAGGCCTCTCGATGGATTTGCAGAACTGCTACTTTATCCGAGATTATCGAGAGAATGGCCTCCGCTGAATTCTAAATAATTAAATTAGCCCATGCAAATTCCGAACATTTGTCGTGGGACCATTGTCGATTTTATGCCACGGCACTAATACATACATACGAAATAATCAAAATATGCAAATTTTACTTGCGAAATATATAATTTATTTTCTAAATCAAATGATGCGTTCAAAATGTCGTTTAACCTTTTTCTAAATCAAATATCGGAATATTTTCCCGTAATATTGCATATGACGATAAAGCGGATCAAGGTGTAATGACATTGCAAATATTTGTAAGCGGTCGGGATGGACGAAGCGGTCCATTGTGTTTGTCCTTTTAGTCCTGGCAATATTGTTATACAAACATTGAACCGGCATCGTCCAGTTTTCCGGTTCAATATAACAATTCCGTTACTGGATTGCGGTTACCCGGTTTCCGGAAATTGCATGAAGTGTACCGAGACGTATATAAACGTCTGGTGCATATGTGCATATTTGCAAACGTCAACAAGACGAGCAGTATGCAATCAAACTATAATATGCAGTTTCGATTGCAGAACCAGAGCGTTTTGTGCTGATATTCCTAAAATTAAACAGTATTAGATAAAAAGCTCTATCACTGAACTTATCCAGATATAGATTTTGATCAGGTTGATGTAGGAATGAAAGATGATTTTCTTATAGTGAATAAATATTTTATTGAATTATATATTGTCAATTCTGGTCCCAATACCTTTTGCCATCTTTCTGGCAGTAGCATAATTTCACCCTCATAAAATGGTTGTTCTTTGCTGGGAAAAAACTGATTCAGGTGATTTTCCACCTCCTTATTTGAAGTAAAGGTTTTACCGTCTAAAAAAAATGTAGAGACCGCAACCAATAATAATCAGGTGGCAGTTCTGGAGAATATGGTGGGTGTGGCAGAATATCCTGTCCAAGCTGTTGGTGAGTTACAAACTTGTATGAGGTCTCGCATTATCTTGGTGAAACACTACACCTTTTCTATTGGTCAATTTTGACCTTTTCTGTTTAAGTAAATCATACAATTTGTCCAGCTGATGACAGTCAACTTCAGAATTGATCGTTGTGTTGTTCGGTAGAAGCTAAAAAGACATTTCATTTGAAATCCCACCAAACAGATAGCATCACTCTTTTTGATGGATATCGGCTTTCGTGGTGCTTTGAGTCGGTTCATCTTTTTACTCCATGATCTCTTCCGTTTAACATTGTTGTAGACAACCCATTTCTCGTTCCCAGTAATGATTTTCTTGACGTTTGAGAAGCAAATCACAGACGTCAGCACAAATTTCTTTCCATAAGAACATTAGGAACTCATATGTCGAGCTTTGAGATTAAACCTAGACGTTTAAAATTATCATGAACGGTCGAATTCGATAAATTTAATCTCTCAGCGATCTCAGGAGTTGTAAGTAGCCTGTTTGCATCAATTAATGCCTTTATTGTGTCTTTATCGGCTTCATCTGGCCTTCCAGAACGTGGTCCCTCAACGTCAAAATTTTGCAAACTAGTTTTGGCACTGGCGTTCTGTAAATATATTTTCTCCATACGCATCGAATATTATTTATCTTGCTTGAACAGCATTTTTGTACTTTTTCGATAGTAAAAAAGTAAAATATTCCGAAAATGCTGTTTTTCACTTACTGAAAGGTTACCAATCAAAAACTACTGCCAAGAATCTATCGAACTTTTTCAAAAGCAATCCTTGCTCTATCAGCTGTTAAAATATATAATGATTTTGCGGCTTAAGTGTGAAGTTGGCTGTGAAAAAATACAATTAATCCTCTGTTGGGAAAAAACGAAACGACTTTTCGAACATCACAATATAATCAGCATTCAAGGATCGGATGAATTGTAGCTTATAGATAAACAAAAATCGCTTTTTGATTTAAAGTTTTTATTGAGAACTGGAGAAAAAATATCTTTGCTGAAACGTATACCAGAGCTTAACTAAATATTGGCAGGAAAATTAAAAAGAAAAATCATAATGAATAATCGTATATGTTTAAAATTGCAATAATAGTTTTCAGAGCGTCAGCAACACAAATTAGTGTTAAAATGGCCTTGTATGGTTTAAATCTTTTTCGACGAAATTATAAGAATGTTTAATCTTAAAGGCTTTTGATATTAGTTAATAATAATTAAAGATAACTATAATCATGTATACTTTATCAGTGAATAAAACGATTCTTATAATAAACATGTCTAGTTTCAATTAGTATACCTTTTAAATGATTACAGTTAACCCTTTTATAGCGCTACCAGTCGTATAAAAGACTAGGCAAACATACAAAACCTTAGGTCCTTTATATTAAATTTTCTAAAATTAATAAAATCAATACGTGAAACATTTTTAAATTGACATATTTTAAATGACCTTGTTCTATTTTTAGTTTATTCCTATTGGATAATGTAAGTAAACCGCGATAGAGCTAAGTTAATAGTCAGATAGATGTCCGACGAAAACTATGAATACAGGAATTTATTATAACACTTGAGTTTAGATTATCCCTAACAGTATCAATAAATATGTGTTTTACTATACTAAGTTTTTATTCTAATTGTGGTAAAAAAACAGGTAAGTATTCCTCAAGACCATCTCATCTATCATTGACTTTGACAACTCCTTGCCTTAAGGTAAATGTTATGTAGTAACTGGAATCATACATTAAAATATTTAGCAAATTTCGGAGCCTTCTTTATATGTTCCAAATATATTTACTGTTTAACGCCCGATGCGGTCTATTTACTATGACATTACTATATGAAAATATACCCCAAACATCTCAAGTCAAGATATTAATGAATTCTTTATCAATATCTTGTTTTTTTCTAAGATCTAAAAATAATAATAATTATTTATGCTACATATTAGTAAGAAATTCTAAAATTAATCATTATCAAAAAATGCATTTGAAATATTATCGTAGTATCAAATTCAATCGAATATATCTTCACAGTTTTTAATACGACACAGGTTAATTATTGTTAATTGTTTATATTATTTCAGTTGGATTGAAATAATTAGAAAAGGTGAATAGAAATTAGGTGAATATATTGTTCATTTCAAACAAATGCTTTGATGAAGAAGTTTTTAATTTATTTTGTTATTTAAAAATATTTCTATAAATATATCTTATTATTTATATTTATTAAAGAATATATCTTCCCCTTATATGTATACTTAATTTAATAAGTATAGTTCAAATGAAAAGAAGTTACAGATTTCTGGCAGTTGAATTCATGATATATCCCACTGTGCGCCACACATGTTCCTAATACGGTTTCGCTAGCAGTTGCGTAATGTCTTTTCTCGCTCACATTTAGTACAGACCGTGAAAAAACATCGTCTTGAAATTACGGGCAATTGAGTTCAATGATTATTTATATTTTAGACAAATACAAAAAGTTATTAAAGAAAATCAAAAACTTGGGATCCCAAATTGACCCCATCGGCACAGCTAGGTTAATATATATTTTTATAAATATTAAAATATTTTATTGAGTGGTTTACTCCCACAAATTCAGCTTTAGTGCATAGTGAGGTTTGCGCGGTATTATGGCGCATTTTCTTCAGGTTTATAATATAGATTTCCACATGGCAGTTTGGCCTTTGTGTCGAACGAACCGCAAAGCTCTATAATAAATAAATAAAATAAAATTTGCATTCAAAGTGAAATTACAATGCGCACAATGGCAATAAATTGCACCATAATTCCCATTTTACGTTACGGGCGATTATGGGAAGCGCGTGTGCATACCGGGAACAACCTTGCACAATGCAATACAGTATGAAATAAAAGTCGGCACCAAGAAAATGCATTTTATGCAGTCGAACATAAAGATTTTTCCCTGTTTATTTTTATATATACAAAGCGACGTGTGGTGATCTAGATCTAGTTACAGAACTCAATATATTTTTTTTATTATTTAAACCGTTTGCATTTTCCTCATTGAAATTCGCAGTGAATGCAAAATTTACGACGCTTTTGCCGCCTCGTGACCAGTTTAGTGCTAGCTTGTCGTACATGTACTACCACCGTAATTAACTGTCTACCGTATGGTAATTGGTGTCGGTGGTGAAATTCCGGTGGCAAAATTGGCGACGTCAATATCAGATTCGACGCAAAGCTCTCGCAGGATAACCTGAGCTTTCGAATTTGATGTCAGGGTTATTATAAGGTGTCGTGGTAAGACCGAGGTTAAGCCATCCACGTCAATAAGTAACGTTGAAATTTATTCATAAATAAACTGTTCAAAATATTTATTGTATTATAATAAAAAAATGACTTTAAAAGCTCATTGTATTTCGGAAAAATCTTTTGATTCGTAGAAAAGAAGGTTATGCCTCTAAAAATGTAATAAAACGTCGGAATGATAATAAAATTCGACAGGTAGTTTGATGACACAGTCGTAAAACCAAAAGAAAATCAGATATGCTTTATAGTCTTGTCCAGGCTCTAAAATTTATATTAAAATGAAATAATTGGTATCAAATTCAGTATACATCTTTTTTATTTTTACATGACAATAAAATCAAAATTAATTATATAATTTAAACAGCAAAAAAGTAATATTCTCAGATTTAAATATTTTTTCTGTCAATATTTGATTAACACAACATTAAAATAACCGTGTCGTCCGAAGGGGGTCACTCAGAAACCCCAAGCATTTGAAATAAGATAATGATGAATTATTCATTGATTTTAAAAAAATGGATTATTCTCAGCATAAAAACATTTAGTCATTTAATACTACATATTTTAGTCGATATTTAAGATTTTAACTAATAAATATGACGCGTAAATGAATACGAATAATAAAAAAACATCTCGCCCGTGACATCAGCGACGAGTATTGATGTTTTTAAGTTTTTCGCAATTGTACACAATAAACGAAGATAATTTATTCAATCTATTTTTGTAGACAAAAATAAAAGTTATTAGAGAAAAAATAAATAAACTTACTTACTTGTAAGCCCTTACTGCAATTTTGAACAAATTAAAATATTAATTTTGATTTTCCTTCGACAAAAATAGCTTTTGCCGATGGGGTATCCAGTAGATCCCATCAGCACGACTAAGTTAAAAATTGATTACTTGTTGAGAAATAGTTTACAACTTTTCCATTTGATCCATTCAATTAAATTATGTATCATTATAAGATTAATTAAAGGATTAAGTAGTTTACACATTTAAAGTTTAATCTCTTGTTTCAACATTTATTGAAGTAGCTAAAGACCATACTGTAAATTTTGTTCCAATAGTCCTTTGATGATAGGGATTCACACTAGGACAATTATATGATTTATCTGAAGGAGACTAATGTTTTAAAATTAATATGGTAAAAGTTTGTTAATAGAATTGAAAGCTTTTCAGGGTACTCATTAATAGAGGACTATAGTAAAACAGAAAATAAAAGAAAAATGAAGATTTATAAGTATTCGTTTTATTATTTTTATTTAAAACTGATCTTACAAATATTTTCTAAATATTGGAGATGGGGAAACTCTTAAAAATTGATAATACCTAAGCTAGGCTATCCTAAATTTAAATGATTAAATAAAATCATTGTTTTGTTTTTGAATACATTTTTATTAACAAATTGTATTAAAAATATAAGAGATGCTAAACTTATTTAACTGTGTTTCATCAGACAGGATTCGATCAAAAAGAAAAATGTGAAAAAAAATATAACAACATAATGATTTATTTGCCTCCGTATTTGCTGAACATTGCTTTCTGCGACTTCTTTATATTCTAGAAGAAGAAAAAGACTACATTTTGCTAACATTAAAGAATCTGAAATGTGAAAAATGGAAAAATTTTAATATTAACGAATAAATAAATATTTTTTTTAACAATTCGGTATTATTATCAAAAAATGAAAACCTCAATGAACAGAATAACATTTTATTATGGTTGGTTTAGGAAAACATTTATTTACAAGAACATATTAATTACTGAATTACAAAATTATTCCTATCATTATCAATGACATTTTGTCAGCATGTAAACAAATTTGTAATTTTTTTTACTAAAAACTACCTTAAAATGGATTCACCTCACCAAAATTTTTTTCTGGCACGAATGTTTCATTGACTTTAATATTTAGTAATAAGTTGGTTAATATAAGAGATTGGATAAAACTTCTAAATCAATTGTGCAGCTTGAGAACTTAAATTTTCATGATGCAAAATCGAGTTATTATTGACCAAAATTTACAGTTTTCTTTAACAGCTTATGTTTTGATCGTTCGAGAAGTTGTTCATAATACGAACTGACAATGGACATTCAATCTTGGATGCTGTGAATCTGATCACCATGAATTTCAGGACATCATCTAATTGTTAAGTCGTTCTTTTTGAGCGATATTCTTAAAGTTTTTATTTTTATTTTAACTACCAGACAGGTTTATTTAGTTTAAAAACATCACCATAAGTATTTTCGATAATTTGTGTTGCGCTAGTAGCTAACAATGGTCTAATGGCGTCTCATTTATGATTGGCTTCAGCATCCCTCTATCTAAGGGTAAAAAAGGACGTCTTGAATAAACTAATTTTGATTACTTTTCAGTCCCTCAGGTTATAAGTATTTAGTTATTGCGATTCGTGATTCAATACGTTAGTGTAATTACGCATTTCTTGTTTTAAGTGAAGCGTGATATTTCAAAACCGTGTAAAAAAGAGTTGAGTGTATATTGATTTGATATTTATTATTAAAAAAGTATATTATAAAGCATAATACACGTACGCCCTCGAACTTTTTGTATTAGAATAAATATTTTTTGTTAGAATTGTCAGACTCCATTCATTCGACATGATCGATTGCCTCTATTGTTTTTTGCAATGTGTACATTTCGAAGATGATTCAGGAAAATTTAATACATAAATTTTCAATACAGTCATCGATTAGCACACTCGTTTACAGTCTCGAGCACTTGCGAAAACAATATCCAATATTTGTACGTGACCACAGGCTTTTACTACAGCATGTTTTGTTCCAAAGTGATATCTGGCAAGTCATCAATCACTTTTTGTCCAACGTTCATCGTTTGTTGTACGTGACACATATACCGTGTCATCGGTTTGTTGTAACTTTTATCGTGTCCATCATGTGTCAAAACGTCCCGAGTCGACCATCTTCCATCAATTGAAGTCGGACCTGTGTTAACCGATCATGACAATTAAGCACAAACTAGTACGAGTGTAATAAAAAGCCATTGTTTATCGCTTTGGCGTTAAGAAAAATCGAAATATATTTTCACTGAAAAATAAGTCAGTCGATAACGAGCGAGAGACGAAAAAAATATCGACCTGAAAGCGCGTGCAAATAAAGCAATGGCTTTTAACCTTTTTCTGTCATTGAGATATGAAAACTTGAATATCAAATTTGAGACGCGCTTGCTCTCTTTGAAGAAAATAAATAAGTTTTTCTTAGTCAAATATTAGTATTAAATTTTTGCGCTTAACGTCTATATTTCATATAAAAAACTACTTAGATCGGATGAAAAGATTTTTTCGCAAGTTTATTTAGTAACTTTTTATTAAAAAAAATATATATTATACATAAATTCAACGGTACATTGATAATCTTAGTACAATAATCTTAAATTATGACGTGGACTATGGGCAAAAGTTCATAATCAACGTTACCGATCTGGTACTGATAATGAATGTCAACATACAACTTTGGTAGTTACCCGGAATTGGGTGACCATGCGATTATAATCTCGGGAGACAATATAACAAATGATCTAAAATTATATAAGCCAAATATAGAACCAGATGAATATAAAATATTAATTAAAGCATTGCGTCTAATAGAATAATCTGGATTAATTGTAAAAACGTATTGTTCTACATGTAAAAACATGGCATAAGAAAACGATAAACAATAAAAACACAGGGAGGAGTAATGGGATTAGAAAAGCTTCTCCAACTCGAATAATACGAATAATGGGCTCAGCTCTGGGCCTAATTAACGAACGAACGCACACAAGATATGGATAAACAGATAAGTATCGATAAATTGCTAATTTGGAAATGATGAAGAAACTTTATTAAGAATTTGCGCAAGATAAGTATTATGAGAAGAGGTTAAGACAAATTAATCCCGAACGGATATCAAACGCTCAAGGGGGTCTGATATATATATTTTATGAGAATACTTGTGTCATTATCACCTGAAGAATCTATCAGGGAAGATTCTGGAATTATTATATGGATATTAAAGAGGCATTGAATTAGCGAAAAATTCGCATTCAAGGAATATTACTATTTTTTTTCTATTAAGCTACATAATCATCATGCTCAGTAAATATTGTATAATATTACAACAGAGAGATTAATTATTTTATTTGATATAATTTATTATTTTACCTTTAAATTTAAATTTTAAACAATAAAATATATTTTCTATTACAAAAAATTTCGTGGAAATTTTCAGACGAGTAAAATGTTTTGAGCTAATTGGAATGTATGTATTCGTTACTCTGTGTTTATATTTATTTATATCCATGTTTAACCAAAACAAATTGTTTAAAATGTAATTAGTTTGTTTTCATTTAACATGCTATGCAAAAATGTCTGAAAATCGTTATTTCAGTACCTCATATAAAAACGTAATATAAATAAATAGTACATCATATAAAGTGTGCAACTTATGAGGACAACTGTTTGTACTTTAGATGAGAATTTCGGAATATATAAATAAATTTAAATCTTCTATGTAACAGATATTACAATTATTATTTTTTTTATATATTAAGCTAACAGATTTAAAAATCAATGAATAATATTTAAATTATTTTCGTTATTTGATGATAGTTAATTACGACTTTTATTAAAAATAATCATAATTCATTATTGATACACAGGGGTTGGTTTTAATAATAAATTTAAGTAATAGATCCTAATATCGATAATGGGTATTTACCGGAATATTTAGATCCTAATATCGATAATAGATCGAGCCATAAACATTTTTTAAAAAAAAAATTCTAGCCCTGCCAGATCCTAAGTTTTTGATTCTTCATGAAAAACTCTTTCAATATAAATCCTGCATTTCACAAACTTTTTGCATTTGTCTAAAGAATACATATTATAATTATTCATTGTATTTTATTGTCTTTAATTGCGAATAAAAAATAAAAAATACAATATTCGCTACTTTAGCCACGCGCGCGATGTTTATTCTCGCTCACATCCGGTACTTTTTACATTTTCAGACGTAGACGATCTCCATATTTTGTCAAACCACCGTTTACCTTTTAATCTTTCCTTCAAGATGGTCTACAAAAGGTGATACTTTGGTAACGAATGATGATTAACTTGCTGTTTAAAAATAAAAAAAATGTTTTTCTG
>JAGXCT010036746.1:0-71338 GCA_022495035.1 Philopotamus ludificatus | reverse complement strand
TTTGAAAAGACTACGGTGGGGCATGGCATAAAGAAGGCTGGGAAACACTGATCTAGACGAAACGGGATTGTATTGGAATAGGATGCCGCGTTTTCAAACACACCGGATGTATAATGTTCAAAAAAAACATTGATGACATATGTCTCAGAGTTATTCGGGACGGGGAGGATATATTTTTAGCTATAAATTGTCGTACTGATTTTTCAGCAGCGTCATATTATTTTATGACATTTTATTGATATGCACTATTAAGATTTACAAACTACGCCGATGTCGAAAAAATGTCACGATTCTGGCCAAATATCAGCCAAAAGCGTCCTGTCTCCGTACACAGTGAGATTTCAGGAATTTCAAAAGTCACATCTTGCATGTAAATTCGGGATCTACCCGCCTGTATGGTTTTTAACACACCTGCGATTTCGTTGACACGTCTTGTGCCAATAATTTTTCTTAATTTTCGCATTTTTGCAAATGTTTAAATGCAGTTCGACGCCAAAGTTCTAATCGAGTTTAGATATATAAACAGATTGTCGAAAATGGCAAATTCACTAAACAAACTACGCCGATGTCGAAAAAATGTCACGATTCTGGCCAAATATCAGCCAAAAGCGTCCTGTCTCCGTACACAGTGAGATTTTAGGAATTTTAAAAGTCAAAACTTGTGTTCCAAGGGTGTTTTATAGGATATTTTTTTTAGTTAAATATGTAATTATGATACCTTTTCAGAAATATGTTTAAATATGTGCACGTTCTTATTTAACCCTTTTAGTGCGGGGCGCATGACGTACATGCGCATACAAATCGTGTCCAAGGGTGCGGCCGCATGTCGTACATGCGCGAGATTCTTTAAAACTTTAACTTGTCGTTACATGTAAACTAGACCGAGTTAAGTGATGGTGTTGTTTAAAATCAATAACAAACACAGCTAATAGTAAAATATACAACACTAACACTAAAAATGTATAGGAACCATGTAATATGTAAATATGAATAGTAATGATTCAATTCGCGCGTGGTGTCTCATTCAAATCTCTGCAATAATATCGGTGACGTATCTCGGCTCAGGGGTTCTTAAGGGTGTTCCACGTACATTATGTTCCACATACACGTTACATGGTATAAGAAAATTGCATTTAGCATTTTTGATTTTGATTCGCATTCCAATTTTTTTCTCACTTAATCTCTGTTTGAGCAATTGATATTTTGTTCGATTTATTATTACGAAAATAAAGCGAATCGAGTTTATTTTTTTAGTTGAGATGGAAGAACATATCCTGATCAATATGTTTGCATAAATCTCTTATAGGAAAATGGTCTAATATATCGGTAAACGGTGAATACAAATTTACTTCGCCAAAAAAATAAATTGGTCCAAATGCGCCGCACTCAAAAGCAGAATCGTTTTTAGACCCGCCGCATTGAAAGGGTTAAAATGCACATTAATAATATGTTAATGAAAATTCTTATTTAACCTTGAAAATATTGCGTATTATAAAATGAACACTATCGGAGGGACCGCTATACCAAAAACCGCCGCAAACGCTATTGAAGGGCTGACTGTATTTCTATCCCTATTAGCCTTCTTATTTCTGGCTCATAGTTTTCGTTTCTTGTAAGTAGTTATCCAAGGTATAGAAATTCTTCATTCCCCTTTGGTTTAAGTAATGTTGATTTTTAGTCCTATTTTTTTCATATTCACAGACAACTCTTTTAAGCAGTTCGACATTATGTCAAGTGCTTTGAAATATTATTTATTTATTTTTTAATATAATATTGTTACGATTTCAGGAATTTAGTCAGCGTCTCTGAATTCCTGAAATATCGCATACAATCAAATAAATATTACAGCCAACTGGCGATATAATTTATACATAACACGCCATCCGACAAATTCTGCAATAAACAGCGGTTATTCGGGTCGCACCTGCTTGCGGCTTTGCAACTCCTCGACTTTGCTAAACTCGACTTCCGTGCAGAACCAGCAGTGTCCTGGAAAATAACAATTTACTCCACAGAACAACTCCTGGCAAATGGCCGGCATTGATATATCCTGACAATATTCTATTAGCTCGTAAACGCACATGCTATACCGGCTGACCCAAAAATTAGTGCGTTCTTCCATAGCCGAAAGTAGACAGCGGCACGCGACGCTACAATAAAACAACGTAACCGGTTACAAATGTTGGTTCGTGTCCGATTTGTTTTAACCCTTTCGCCGCGTTTTATGCGAAGCGTTTAGGAAACGATATATTTTTTAATGTAACACGAGTGTTGATAAACAGCTGTAGTGCAATTAATGCGTTGATCACGGCGCTGATACAGAAATATCTGAATGCTCGGAATTTTATGGCCGAGTTTTATGGTCGAATCTGACGTACGGTGAATGAATGGCCAGGGAAAATGCAGAGTATTTTAATCAAGACGTAAATTTGCCGTCATTAAATGGCATATATTTATGCAAATTGTCTAGAATATATATATAGTTAAAAAAAACTCATCAGGCGGTTGTGACGTATTCTTTAATTATATAATCGTGCAAAAAAAATCATAATTTCCTATTGAAAAATTGAAACGATCGGCTGGACCAAATGTTATACCAGGGATGGCAAACGAATACCCCGCTGGTTACGCAGTGACCCGCGTGTGAAATCATCGAACCCGCTTGAATTTTTAGAAATGATTGTAAAAAGCCTTAATTTAATAAAAAATTAAAATGATTTTTAATTTGCTACTAATATCACTAGATGTCGCCACATCTTTAAGGAGCTAGAGTGTGATTAGGGTTAGAGTAGCGATGATTTTGTTTGAAATTTTAATGTTAATAAAACTTGTAAGCCTTTATTTATTATTATTTTAAATACTTAACCTATGTGACCCGTCACATGGATTTAAGAAAAAAATATCATATCAAGTGGGTCAACACTTGAGAAAAAGGTTCGCCATCCCTGTCTTATCCCTTTATTTGTTTTTAAAGCATGTCGAGATGGGCTAACATATCCTTTTCGTCATATATTTAATCTATCGCTAAAATCGTCCCAATTTCCAAACTTGTGTCACCTAAGAACATTAATTAATTAAATCAGTCCGTATTTAAAAATTATCTATAAAATCCAGCCTTTAAAAAAAAGGATTATTCTAATAAAAAATAGTTAATAATGATAATCGTCATAATTCCGTCAATATTTATTATATACTATATTAACAATGGATGAATTACATCACAGAAAAAAATTAAAACGCCGTTTAAAAATAATCGAAAAAGGTTTATAAAAATGTAGGAGTAATAGTTGCCACTTGAAACCCTGGTCAGTGTCTTAAAATATTCCCAGAATTCATAGATTTCTACGAAAGGCTAATTTTATCTTAAATCGGTTAACTTGACTTTTTTTTTTTGGATTTATTTAAAGCTTATTTTTATTTCGAAGGTCCCCACATATTTACATCAATTTTGGACTTTTATAGTTGAATAATATGCACAGGATAGATGAAAATCACCTCAAAGTATTTTTATAGTTATTGATTGAGCTTTCAGCATTTTTTTTTAATTTTTCCAAGTTTTTCTGATAGAAAATATGTGATTATTCTTGATTTTTTTAGATTTAAAACGTAAACACTGTTATATATTATAATAAAAAATGGTAAAATATTATTTTCATATGTAAGAATGTTATTTGTTTTAAATAGTCAATCTAGGTCAGTGAGTATGAACCTTTTTAAAAAGAGGTCAAATTATTTTTTAACTATTTTTTTAAATTATTTTCTTTATCGCTAGTCAATATCGTCACTTACTAAGAGGCACAGGATAAAATTTTTTTCCAAAACCTTCGTTCCAAATCATTAATACAATTTGTTCAATTTCCCTGAAACTTTTTAATCGTTTATTTAAAAACTGACCGATGTTACCTAAGGACATTAATTAATAAAATCATTCTCTAAATATTTTTTGACTAATTAAATAGACGCGTATATGACACCGCTCTCAGTGACATCTCGCCGCAGACTGAGCTCTGACAGCACGTGTCAATCGCAGGTTTAACTCGTACTCAACACACCGTACGTTGAAAAAAATATTGCGTGCAACAACAGCAATTTTTTCGCAATTGCAGACAATAAAAAACAATGCCTATTTATAAAATGTATTCTTTAGACTCTTTTAGACAAATATAACAAATTTATGATATCTGGTATTTATAATAAAAGAGTTATACCCAATATACCGCGAGTTATAAACTAAGAAAAAAATAACATAATTTGTATATAGTGTTAAATATGAGAACTAAAGAATTGTTTTTTATTAAACATTTTTTTTTTTTTAAATATTCTTAGTACTAGTTCGTACATATTTTTAATTCATAATGAAATTAAAAGTTATTTTGGTTAAATTCATTATTTTCCATATACGAATTTGAGAAAAATTATACGATTACTCTGGAAAATGTTTACTTTTGTATTGATATTCAGTCTCGTCCGCATTTGTATAAATTTATAATCCGTTTAATTTAATATTTTAACGAACCTAATAATTAATTTGAGTCCTAGCAGTAATGATTCAACACTTGTGAATGATAAACAACAAATTATAATTGCGACAGGGCCTTCCTAAATTTTCAAACGCGTCAGCACAGTCGTTAATGGAAACGTCGGTTTTAATTAGAAAACTTGATATCTGTCCTTTGATTCAGCGAATTCTGTCGTCGTTTCTGCCATTCGAACGTCGTCGCGGAAAAACTCAATACAATTTCGACGCGAAAAAGGATCGGTAAAGCTTGCAAATTAGAGGGACCAAACAGTGTATAATTACAAGTCTATTTCGGTCGATAAAACGTATACGTCTATTTTCGGTAATCGCCTTAAAACGGAATCGGCGCAAGTGAAATACGCTCCGGGGGATCGTCGTAAATTAGCAGTGATCCCTTTGCCGACAGCGATACTATATTTACCTTTTACCCTTGTTCAATAGTGCGAAATTTACGATTTTAATGATAGCCAATGTCGGCCCGCTTGTAACGGGATATTGTATATCTTGTCCTTTGCCGGATCGAATGTGTTTAATGGCGCGATTAAATTTTGATTATGAAACTTAATGGATACCATATTTCTGATTGCGTCAGTTTATTTTTATGCCCCTTGTTTAATGGCGAAATTATGTATGCAATTATGAATGCCAACATAAATATTGCCACTTTCCACGTAAGCCTGATTGATTTAAAATGTTTGCGTGAAAGTTTAAATAACCACAATGGCATGATACCATATATTAACTACATGAATATTAAATAATGGAATTATCAAAGCAGAAAATAATTGTTCCGCGAATCACTAGTGCATATGCGGTCATAATTTTATTATACCATTTTGATAATGTCTATAGTATTATATTTATTATAGTGCAACATATTTCATAATTAATGTTACCTATTCAGACATTAATAGATTTATTTGGTCTAAAATATTAATATATTAGTAATATTTTGCATAAATATTTATTTTTAATTAAAAATAATAATTTTTGAATACTTAATTGTTGGTTGGAAGATATTATTGACAGAAAAAATGATTAGATTATACGCATGATGAATTTATTAGGAAATATTTTTTAAGATTTAAATACCCATGATATTGTGGAATTATTTAGCAAAGATAAGAAATGTCAGATATATCACTTTTGTGACTATTAACCATTTAGTTCCACGCGCATGACATACATGATCAAACGAATCTCTCTTTTAACTTGTCGTTACATGTAAACTAGAGGTAGTTAAGCAATGGTGTTTATTTTAAAAATTAGCTCATAAACACAGCTAACAATAAATATAAAACATTTTAGAAGAAAGTTATAGGAACCATGTAAAATATAAATATAAACAAAACCATTCAAATCACGCGTGGTGTCTCTTTTTACAAAAATGTTTTTTTATGCTTTGAAAGACATTGTTAATAATTAAAATAAATAATTTCTGCATTTATAATATTTTATGTGTTCTAATAAATCATGTACCTAAGTATTAATATATAAATTAAATTTATTTGTGTTAATGCAAGTATATTGTATGGATGAAATAAAACTTAATTATTAATAAAACTACATATCATATTGCGTAGAAATTATCTTTTATGTTTTTTCTTATTATATCCTTACATTTAAAATGAGCTTAGTAGATTTATAATACTTTTATAAGTTTATTATTTTTTCGTGTGTAACATAATTTTATATTCCCCTAAAAGCTTTATACACAAATTTTGAAAAAAGAAAAAAGGTTTAAGTTTATGTTTTTTTTTGTTCTAATTTACTATATTTTAAAATATGAGGTTCTAAAGTTTTAATCAGGCAATAATATATAATTTAGCTGAATTTTTAAATGTTATCAGGGTTTAACTGTATACAAGTAAGTATGCTAAATTAAATAAATTATATTTATTAGTAATGACCATAAAAAAAACACTTTTATGCATTTTTTGGTATGTATGTGATTATTTGTTTTTACCCGGTCAAACTCTGAAAACATTTAAAAATTCAGCTGAATTTATAATTTAGAAAATATTATCGTAGTATCAAATTAAATTAGGAATATTTTTACAATTTTTAAATAAATATGAATTTAATATATACCGTAATAAATCATAATCTATTTATTTTTATTATTATATAAATACTTAGCAATTAGGTTAATATATTTTCCTTTTTTTAATAAAATAACCCACCGTTTTTTTTTATAAAATATTAAATAACATATTTAAATATTTATATGTAACTATTATAATATTTTTAATTACAAAATTGAACGTAAAAAACAAAATTGAGTAATAAAACTAATTTTATTTTTAATTCACTTTATTATAGTATTACATATCTTTAAATGTTAGAAAATTTTCAAATATAATATATATGGTTAATTAAATTTTTAATATGGCATTCAGCCTTTCAACCTAGCCGTGCCTTATTTGGGACCCTAGGTTTTTGATTTTTTTTCCAATAACTCTTTTAAAATAAATCCTACATGTCAAAATCGTTTTGTATTTGTCTAAAAATGTATAAAAAATCAATAACCTCTATTGTCCGCGGCTGCGAAAAAAAAAGAAAACAACCATATGCGTTTCTATTCGCTCCGTACCGGGCGCGAGTGAGAAAAATCATGCAAGTGCGAGTGAAATCGTACCCGTGTCAGAGTGGGAGGCGAGTTTTTTGGCAAAACGGCTTCTTTATACCTTGATAATTTTATAAATTAAACAGTTTGAATAAACATTGAATTAAATTGAGATTAAAACAATAAAACCTAAATTATTGAAAATATTATATATTAATACCTTGTAAAAATATTTTAAATTTAGTTTGAATATATTTATGATATACTTGAATCCGACATAGAATTGATTTAATATATATTAATATGTAAGTCTAAATTATTCCCCCGAAGTGGAGCTCAAATTAAGCCCAACCTCAAAAGTATAATCCCGCAATTGGAATGCATTATTCAACAATTCCCAAGCACCGCAACTTCTCTCATTACATTTGCACGTGTGTCATGCAGATTTTTGCATTATTGAATTAGCAGTTGCAGCCACCGCTCATTACAAAGACGACCAGACGAGTCCTAATTGGTAATGCCGTCGCCGTCGTGCGGTTGTTGACACTGTTTAACCCTATCCTCGGCGTTTGGTGTTGGTGCCGCTTTACAATTCCACAAGGGCAGACGGGGTCTTTTGCACTCGTCATAAAGGATCTTATAAATTATGCAGTCGATGCGTCGAGTTACAAATAGATCCTAGCCGCGACAGTCGGGGAGGATTGTACCTCCAGAGTCGCACTCAACCTGAGTAGTTGCACAGACAATGGCAAAACGTGAGCGTAGCCAGACGGTGGCTTATAAATTATGGCTTTAACGCTACATGCATCGATTCGATAAATAATAATGCAATAAAATCCTCTCTATTCTCATTGAATGACGAATCTCTTTAACCCTTTAAGTGCGGGGCGCATGACGTACATGCGCAAACAAATCGTGTCCAAGGGTGCGGCCGCGTAATCATTACATGCGCGAGATTCTTTAAAACTTTAACTTGTCGTTACATGTAAACTAGACCGAGTTAAGTGGTGGTGTTTGTTTTAAAAATCAGCTAATAAACACAGCTATCAATAAATATACAACATATTACAATAAATTTATAGGAACCATGTAATATGTACATATTAATAGTAACGATTCAAATCGCGCGTGGTGTTTCATTCAAATCTCCGCAGTAGTATCGGTGACGTATCTCGACTCAGGGTTTGTTAAGGGTGTTCCACGTACATTATGTTCCACATACACGTGTACGGATGTAATGGTATAAGAAAATTGCATTTCGCATTTTTGATTTTGATTCGCATTCCTATTTTTTTCTCACTTAATCTCTGTTTGAGCAATTGATATTTTGTTCGATTTATTATTACGAAAATAAAGTGAATCGAGTTTATTTTTTTAGTTGAGATGGAAGAACATATCCTAATCAACATGTTTGCATAAATCTCTTATAGGAAAATGGTCTAATATAGCGGTAAACAGTGAATACAAATTTACCTCGCCAAAAAAATAATTTGGTCCAAAAGGCGCCGCAGTCAGATGCAGAATCGTGTTTAGACCCGCCGCATTGAAAGGGTTAATACAGATTTAGTTGAAAAAAATACGATTTTATTATGTTTTTATGTATTTCTTCTTTAATCGTCACCTGCATGCCTTAGGATCGTTACTATTCTTGTTCCGAATCTTCTTGATTTTTTCTCTTCAGGATTCTCTGCGTTATGCATTCCGTATCGCAGCTACTACGGTGGAGCCTGTGGCAGTCTTAACTTGGTCGTTATGCCTCGTCTTCTGCATCCTTGTTCGTTTCCAAGCGCAACGAGCTTCTTCATGCTATCTTTTCTTCTCCCAAAGTATCGAAGAATCCTCTTGACACATATGGTAAAAAGTGTATCTTCTTTGTCGTTTCCAGTTTCTTTCAGAACAGACACGTTTGTGCGTTTAACGGTCCATGGTAATCTCATCAGACGTCGCCAGCACCACATTTCAAAGGCGTCAATTTTCTTTTTCATATTTTCCTTTATGGTCCAGGTTTCTACGCCGTAAATAAAAACTGAGAATACCAGAGTCTGCACTATACCTTTTTTGTCCTATTGGATATCTCCCTGTTTTTCCAAATTGTTCAAGAGCTTTGACATCGCATTCTTAGCCATCCCTATTCGCCTTCTTATCTGCGTCTCACCATTTCCGTTACTCGTAAGTAGTGATCCGTGATATAGAAATTTTTCAATCCTCTCCAGATCAGGATCTGGAGATTAGCTATTGGATAACTGATTACTTCTGTGGGCTTTTATTTATTTATTTATTAATAATAAATCCTTTTTCAAAGCTCTTCTTGAAACCATTTTTTTGTAAGAATTTGTAAGAAACTCCTTCGGCGATTCTGCCTTTATTTTCTTAATGCTGACAAAATGTCGTTCATTATCTTCTTTTTCATTTACGTAAAAATAAACTGTACGGTCGTACCCGTGTCTGCCGAATATAGAGGCTAAACCATAATATCAAAGCTGTTTATTGGTTAACATAGTGAAAAATTGCGAACATCGTTATTTAAATGACGAGGTTAGCAATTTTTTACTTGGTTTAACATTAAAAAGCTTTTCAATTTACTTCAAGAACAAGTTTATACATTAAGACTATTTATATTTATTACATAAAACCTATCTACAATTGCATTTAGTTTAAAAATAAATTATTTAATAACAAATAGCATTTTTAGCCATCCCTATTCGACTTATCCTTACAATTTCCGTTACTCGTAAGTAGTGATCCAAAATATAGAAATTTTTCAATCCTCTCCAGATCTGGATAGCTGATTACTTCTGTCGACTATGATTTATTTATTGATTAATAATAAATCCATTAGGTACTTAATAAATTTGTGTATTTTTTAAGTCTTCAAAGCTCTTCTAGAAAGCAATTTTTTGTAAGAATTTAGCTCCTTCGGTGATTCTGCCTTTAATATTTTAATGCTGACAAAATGTCGTTCATTATTTCCTTTTTTTATTTACGTAAAAATAAGCTGTAGGGTCGTTCCAGTGTCCGGTGAATATGGAGGCTAAACTGTAATAACAAAGCTTTTTAATGTTAAACCAAGTAAAAAATTGCTAACCTCGTCATTTAAATAAAAAATGAAATAAATAAGCACACGTTATGACCATTATCAATGTCAATATACGTCAAGATCAAGTTAATAAGGACAATGTATATTTATTACATAATACTAATCTATAATTGCATTTAGTTTAAGATTAAATTAATTAATATCAATTTATTTTTTTATATGATATTAGTCCAATAATGAGGTCTATGAACGAGTTTATTAACAAAATCAATGATCTTAAATATCAAAACGATAGACAAACGGATTGAAATCTTTGAAAACCATTATGAACAATTATCTAAAAGATGGGTATTAAGAAAGAAAATTAATTATCGATAATATGGCAAAGGTGCCTTAGTAATTTAGACTGAATAAAAAGATTATTGGTGATCAAAAGCATCCAATCAGATTAAAGATTATTTAAAATTATTACAAAATATATTTTTGCTAATCTAGTATATTTTATGATATATTTTGTATACCTAGTTTTTGATTTTTCTTGAATAACTCTTTTAATATAAATCCTGTACGTCACAAACTTTTTTGTATTTGTCTAAAAAAGGCTAAAGAATAAATATTATAAGTAATCTTTGTTCTTTATTGTCTGCAATTAAAAATAAAATAAAAAACAACAAGCTGTTGCCACGCGCGCGATATTTTTTTCGCTCCCATCCGGTATAATGCGTTGAGTGCGAGTGAAATGTGCGAGTGACACGTGCAGCGAGTGCTCAGTCATTTACACGTCATATTAATTAGTTCAAAAATCTAAAATATCAACTAATTTATTAAGCATATCATGAATAACCATTCTTATGCTTAGAATAATCCATTTCAATAAAAAAATCAATGAATAACTCATTAATATCTTGACTTGAAATGCTTAGGGACGTGATTACTCTTGAGTCGCCGTGAAGGATGAAAAAAAATCTAATATTCTTATGCCTTTATTAATTAATTCCCCTAACTTTTGAATCGTATTAAAGCAATGTATTATTTTAAATCCATTTTTAATTTAAAAACATTTCAATCCCTTGATTTCCGAAAATTTATTTGATGCGATAATTCCTTCTAGGCAAATAAATATTATTTTTATTTGACGTTTGTAGTTAATATCCAATATTGTGATATAAAAATAAATGAATTTATTTTAAAAATGATTAAAAGTTTTCGTATATTTTTGCTATTGGTTATATATTGCTGAAGTTGCGAAAAGGGGTAAATTTGCTTAGCGATCGCTTTGTTTCAGTTCAAACACAATTTATTCGGACTACCTTAAGCAATTGGTATCCAAAAACAATTAAAGGTGAACATACCCTCTTTCTATCGGAGTCAAAGCTTTATGTCTTGAGACAAATGAATTTAAATAATTATTAAGAAATTATTTGCATATTTTTCGTTTGAGAAATAAAAACTTGTCCAGATTGTTAGATGTAATGTAGCGATTGCTTGTCGGAAACAATCTGGGACACTTAAGAATATTTACCATCGGTAGAGTGTCTCCGAGTGTCTGAGCCAACAGGGAAGATATTTTATTGCCTTCTTTATGTCTTCTTAGTTCAGCAGATAGTCCATATGTTGACTGGTGTCATGACTGAGTAGCTTTTATTGGTTATTCTATTACGGCACTTGGGTACCATTAGCTGATTAATTCAACATGGGACACCGCAACTCACTTTAATTCAGCTTTACGAGTCAGAATTTTAATGTAAATACTTTTCGTTATTTTTTAGAAAGAAAATAATTGCCTGTTCTGCAAAAAAAAAAATATAAAAACATATAAATGTATTAAAGAAGTCAATAAAAATTAATATTTTAATACGGAAAATATTCGAATAAATAGAAAAACTATGTCGAGGTATTTTATTTATTACAATGTTTTCTAATGAATTACATTACATTAATTTTTTTGACAACATTCCATAGAGGAGTTAACCCTTTCCGCTCCGTGGGCCAGACCTATCAACAGTTATTGCAATTTATTTATTTGAATTGAATTACAAACTTGGCCTCTAAAATCATTTTAGGTCAAAGATTAAAATAATTATCTATTTACATAGATATCAAAACGTTAATACATTTTATAAATATTTAATTTATATTTTATATAAAAATATGGCAAAAACTAATATATTAATTCTTTCTGAAGAAGTAAAAATAAACTAGTTTTATTCCCGTATATTTAATTTAACGATTTCTTTAAAAATTTAATATGTACAGCACCTCATCTAAATGTCTAAATAACCAAGAAAAATATTCAGACATTTAAAATATGTCTCTTATTAAATTATAAAATGAAATTTATCATTTGTATCTGAAATGATCTGAAACAAATTTAATATTATTTTATTTAAATTGGTACGAGCCATTAGCTTATTTTAAATCAATATAAAAATATGTAATAAAAAGAAAATAGCTTTACAAAAGCTCCGTTCCAAAATCAGTCGAGGTTAAGAATCTGAACGAAAAACTTTAGTAATAAAGGCATTTTAAAGGTGTAAAGCTGGCTGCTAGAAATAAGAGATGAATTTTAATACATTTAATAAGAGGCGGCTCTTCCTTATGCACTGCGGAGCTGCAGCACCCCTAAGCAGATTGAGAAAAAATATATTTTTATGATCATGTAAATTATTTATTTGAATGATATAACGTGAAGGAAAATATAAATTTAATTTATATTTATTAATGTGATTGGTGCCGATGCGAACATTGTTATGATTGATGCTGAACGGTGTGATACACGACTGCGGGTCGGTAGCAGAGAGCGGGGGGGGGGATCTCTAGCCGGGGGGTTGCGCTGCGACTCGGAGCAGTCATACGGACTCACAGCTTGGTGAAGAAAAGCTTAGTAAGAAACGAAAAGAAAGAACAAGTATAGAAAAATAAATGTGAAGATAAAGTGTTATATACAGGTAAAAGCAGAAGCAAAGCGGCCTTAGAAGGCCACATAAGTGGCCTTCTAACTTTGAGAAGGGTCGTTGCTACCTGGAGGACACTCCGCGATCTCCAGTAGGAACCCATTCGTCCCAACCCTGATGACAGGACTGTGAGAGTCGTCCTCTAGGTTATCTTGGCTGTTAAAATACGGGCCAGGTCGCCAACCATGAGCCCGGGAACCGAACTGTCAACGCGCGACGATTGTAACAATAATAATAAGACGAGGCTAGGGCCAATTCGGATTTGGTACACACGTCACGGAATTGGCCTGGATAGCGGCCTAGCTCCTCATAGCTCCGTAGAATCTGCAGAACCATGATTGCGCCAACTGCCATCGCAGCCACGTCCAATACCGATACGAACACTCGACTTAGATGAAATATAAAATTACAGAAAGCTATCTTAACAGGTAACATAAATGAACCAGATACAAAAGCAAAGAAGCAATTACACAAGGGGGGCGAGTTGAATTATTCATGTAATCCTACTTAATTGGGATGTAAAACTGTTTTAGATAGAGGAGTTCTATGGAAGGATTGTGAGTATTTTGGGTATAGTTATCGAGTAAGGAAATAGAGGCGTTAACATCTGTAAATTTAGGGAGATTATCGTCAAAAGTAGTGGCATATTTTAGGTCTTTGAGAGGAAGAATTTTTAGATCTTTTTGTATGTTTGTGTTGCGAATAAACCAAGAAACGTGTGTAATTATCCGTAGTGTGATATTTATTTTCCTCTGAATTTTGTTTATATATGTAGAAAGTGTCGAGCGTAGAAATTGAGAACGAATGATGACAATATAAATAAGTTTATTTAATCTTAAAGAAAGGACACTGTGTCTCCCTATAAGAGGACGAAGGAGCGCTTTACTTGTATTGATTTTCTTAATTACGATTTCTATACGGGGACTCCACGAGAGCTTTTTAACGTAAGTGGACCAGAGGTACTAAGCTTCAATATTCCACGGAATAAGAGTATTTTTCTATTAACATTAAGCAGATTTAATAGTTTTTTTTAATGAGAAAAAGATTGCTCGTGTTTTTAAATTGTTGAAATAGCAGTGGTCTATAATTTTTTTCATTTTTTTGTGATTGACTGTTTTTTGGTTCAGAAGATTAAAAAATGCAACAACAAAAAAATGAGTTGGGTGTTGATTATTATAAAATACAATGCAGCATATACATGGTTTATACGAGGTTATGACATAAAAACACAAAAAAAATAAGGGTGTATAAAACATAGGGGTTATCCAAGTACATTTAATTACCTAACTAATGGGGTCTGAATTTTTCAGACCATCTACTCCTTGCGAGGCGGTAGCTCAACGCAGTCTTGGGGAGGGGGATTCTATGATAAGATTAGGAATTTTAAAATCGTAATTTGCAAGTGAGGAGATGGATGGGTTGACTTTCGAGAATTTATGAAGCTAGTTTTAAAAAGTGGAAATTTGAGATATTCTACGAACCAGGAAGCTTTTGAAATGATTCTAAGTATTTCGTTAATTCTGTTTTAGATTCTCTTTGCAAAGAAAGGAGAGGCATAGGTCTCAAATAATTTTGCAGAGTTTTATTTATGATATTTGGGCTTCTACTTCAGCTGATTATGACAGTGCCATCGAATTGAACATAATTAAATATGTAAGTTTTTCTCTTCGATTTTCATCTTGATAATAAAATAAAACTAAAGTTTTTTGAAGATATTGTGAATTGAAAAACAATAGAAAAGCATTCAATGGTTGAACTAGCTTGTAGTTTTCGCTTATACGGTTCATTTTCCATTGGTTGTGTCTTTGTAAAGTAAAAGAAGGAAAATTGCATAAAACCAGTTTGGATAACGAAAACTATCCGATGGCATTACATATGGCTTTGCCGTTGCAAAAATACGTGACGGAGCGAATTGAATTCGCAACATCGATAGGTGGATAAACGCGTATTCGCTTTACGCTCTCGTGGAACGAATACACCGTATCTGCGCCAGTAAACTCGCAGAGACACACAAGTACTAAAATTCGTTTTGTTATTCGAATACTTCGCTCAGTTTTCGTTTTACGCCCTCGCCATGTTTTTGGCAAACTTTCGCGATCGCTAAAAGCGCCCCATGCTCTTTTTTTTACGACCGCCCTCCGCTCCGTAATAAATCGTCAGCGACTGTGACGTAATAATAAAATCGTCGTCTGCGATTGTAGTGTCGCTCTTACGTATGACGTCACGTCGTGCATCGCGTCTCATGCATATGCATCTGCGCGTGACGCGTCGCGAGTTATTGCATTCGATCGTAAAATATATAGATGAAATGAAAATAAAATTTTGCATAAACAATAAACATGCCAATTTCCCGCGGGAAATCGTGTGATGTACGGCGTCGCTCGGAAAATTCATAGCGGTCAAGGAATATTGGAAACTATTTTCATGGCGAATTTCGCTTATCAATCATTTTGCCCCGAAGAAACGGTCCCCTATGACCGAAACTTTGAAATAATTTCATGCATATATAATATTTAATATCCAGATAGCTTAAAGATAAATTTAAATAAAATATCATCTCAAGGACCAGTCCAAAATTATCTACACTCTACCATTATAATAATATTATATAAGGAAGTATTCTGAACGATAATTTTCCCCATTTCATTTTTGTTTTATTATTTGGTACTAAAAGACGCGTTTTGTGTTACTTTCATCAGTTTGACACTCGACAGTGGAGAACGTAATTTTAAAGAAAACATTTTATTTTCTAACCTTATTTCGTAAATAATTTATAAATTATAGAAGGTTGTTCTAATTCTGCCAAAAAAATAATGCAACGATAGATTTGTGATATGTGTTGTTAAAAATAATGATTTTAATTTGAAAAACAATCCACGTAGTGAAGAAAAAGTATATTCCTTCAGATCGTCGTAACTTTTATTATCATGGCATAAAAAACTAATTAAATAGTTAAAAGAAGGTTGTTCCTAACGAGCTTTGACTTTTTTATTTAAGTACCTTAAAAAAATTGTTCGAATACTGTCAAAATAATATTGCAACAACTGCAACTAATAATACTTCCGATGTATTTTTTAATTATAGTTTTATTTTGCTTTAAAAAAATTACAAAATTATATTATTCTATTATGTATTAATCACTTTTAAATTTAACCTTCTCCCATCTTATTGGCAACTTATCGATTCCTTCCTCATAAAATTTGGTGGGTTTGACTGAAAGAAAGAATCGAGGGACTGATTGAATTGCTGAACATTAATCGTAAGGTTTTTCCATTAAAAAAAAATATAAAGAACGATAAAAGTAGTAATCCGTAGAAACATGATTTGGAAAGTATGGTGGATGTGACAAAACAGACCAGTTGGGCCCAGATTTTTTTCTTGAGTCACTTTTGCCGTATCTTGTCTGGCGATATCGTGAACCAGGATACCGCCTTTCTGATTGACGAGTGCAGGATGATTTTTAAGTAGTTTTTCATGAACTCTTGCTGCTGCTGAACGTATATATCGGTAGTAATCGTTTAGTTGCGCTTTATCAGCTCGTGGTGGATTATTTCTCGACGATACCACTATACACTATAAAGTTTTCTTTCCGTGAATATTGGCTTTAGGGTCCTGTAGGGGTGGTTGATCCTTATCCAACCATTGTCCACCACACTAAGTAGTTGTCGAATGACCGACAGGCCACTTATCTATCTAGTGAAAATAAAAATTCCTTTGTCGGGTGACTCACTGCGAGTAAATCCAAACAATAGTTACTGTCTTCCTGCATCGGAAGTTATAAATGACTCAACCTAATAATTGTTTTCTATTGTTGAAGCAGTAATTTTATTATAAAAAGTGCAAAATTGCAAATTTCGTACAGAAACCCACTCAAATACAACACTAAGTATACGTCAATTAGCTAAATTGCTCATTATTACTCAAAATCTAGTGTGCAAAAACTGAAAATGTAAAAAATCTGAAAAAATCGGCAGGTTACTGTGGAGGCATCGCACTATCTTAACCAGGGGTGTCCAATTATAACAATTTGTGGACCAAATAACGTATCAAAATATACATATATATTCAGGGGCGTACGGTTGAGTTGATTTTGGTTGTGCTGAATATGGAAAAGAATACAGTTTTTTTTAATGAATTTTATAAATATTTATTCATTAATTCTATTATTCGTTTTCGCGACCTAATTTTTTCAAAGGAACTATCGTAAAGTCTGCCCTTCTGTTTTAGTTTTATGAGTATTTTATTCTCCATTGATATTACTTGAAAAATGTATGTCGCTAAAACGAAGAACAGAATTATTGTATAAATAATAATAAAATTCATTAAAAAAAAGCAGTATTTTATTTTCCACATTCAGCACACCCATCATCAAGTCCACCGTACGCCACTTAACACAACAAATTATTTGTTTTTTTACGAGAAATTTAGACGTCGCTCATCGCAGTTATGATTTTATAATTCAACCTGTTTTGACAACTTGATTTTATAATCTTTAATTTAAAAATAAAAAAAAAGATTTACAGCGATATGTCATACTAAATGCATTTCCTTCATTAAAAAAATGCATCCTCGAGGATACATATTTCTGATAAAATTCATATATTTCATTTCCTTAAAATATGGCTTTATTTCCATAGTTGATTGAAGTTATTTGAGCTCCATTTTTAAATTTAGAGGTGCAGATTAAAAATTTCTATCAAATGAAGTTAAGAACATTATTGCTTTTATGAAAATCTGTCATTGACTAAAATAATTTATTAGTTTAATCTAATGTCATTCTTTATCAATAGCTGTTTTTCATCTAGCTTTGTCTATAGTTATGTTATAAAAGATTACATTTTCTGAGTTAATTATTTCAATTTGAACGGCAACGGAAAATCACCGCATTATATATTCCCATGAAAACCCTATCCATAATCCTCTATAATGGGAATCATACATATGGTCACGTTCTTCAGAAATGAGATTAATAATTTACATGAAAAAAACAATAAAATACCAAATAATCGCTTCACGACTTTGTTAATACATAATTTAAATAAAAAACTATTTCTTCTCATTTAAATCGGGCTTTGTGGCGCTGTTTAGATGAAGAAGAATTTCGAATAATTAATAATATTTTTTTAGGCAATGATACATTTTAAAGAAAGTGAAAAAGTATATATTTTAGTCATAAATATTTATTTTTTTAATTATTTTTAAATATAACAACCTGAAACAAATCTTTAAAGAATCTCCGTTAATAAATATACATCTGAAATTTAAAATAAAATGCTTATATTAAACACATATTTATATTACTACATGTATTAATAAATTATACCAAAAAACGCTAATTAAAAATGTATGTTTCACTCAATTTGGTCGTCCTGTATTATTTTAGCTAAAACTTATTATTGTTTATAGTAATGTGTATTATTAAATAAATAATAGAAAAAACAAATTAATGAATACTATATTGAGTAGAGTAAATTCTGGAGAGGACGATATACAGGAAAATAGGGTGGAAAGAGTTTTTTTTTTTTTAATTAATTAAAGGAAGGAAAATTTCTTTAATTAATTCAGACTGACGTTATTTTTTTTTTAAATTATAATGGAACTAAAAAAACACATATAGAAAAAAAATTGAATTACCTGACGATATTTATGTCCAAAGAATTCTCATTATTATTCTAGATTTCGTAAAATTAAATTACTATGTTTTAATTAATATGTATTACGTAAATTAATATAACAAAAAATGAGAGCATTAATAAAAATAAATACACAAAACATGTATTACGTTAATGAGAATAATACAAAATTTTAGTGTAATCATTTTATTAATAATAATAATATTCAAAATATATCATTTGCGAAATTTTGGTGGCAATATTCGCAGTTTTTATTGACAGGTTACAGGGTAACTAACTTCGTGCTTTAACCTATATTCATAAATCACAGCTGTCATGAAAAAAATATTTTCAAGGATTTAACTCGCTTTTTTTCAGCTAAAATTTATATCAAGCGCAAAATTGTAAAATATCCGTTCGGTAAGAAATGCCATTCTCAGAATAGCAATTTGCGATAATTCGTGCAAATTGCGTAATAGCCGTATAATATATAATAAGTATAATGAATATTATATATTTGGGCGTTTGATAAATTATAGGTTAGCTAGCTGAAATTATAGAATTCGGCATAAAAACGACAGAAAAAAAATCAGATAATAGCATAACATAAATATATATTTTATTAGCGACATCTGTGCGGAAAATGGAAAAGCTTTATGAAGATATTTCACATGAATTTTCATAGATGGCTGTTCATTTTCATGATTGTGTCATGCTTTAAATGTGAATTTGTTTATTTATTTTTATTGCGTATTTTAATTTTTTGCTAGTGTAAATAATGAGAGTTGTGTCTGCTTCATGGGAGATGAAGCTCATTCATATTCATTCTCTGCGCTGAATGCGTGGATATTTTTCATAGTAATAATGTTGCAATAATATTTGCGCTCTTTCTCTAGCAAGAGCAACTTTTCAATGTCAGAGAGATAGACGCCGTAAAAAATACTAGACCATAATTTATTTAAATATACCCTCGCCTACTATCGAGATCTTTTGTTGGTTTATTAATATGAGAAAAAAATCATACAACAACTCTTCCATTGTCGAAGAAGACATCGCATATTAAACGAGTGTCAATCATTGCCAAATACAAAAGCGCAGATCTATTGCGAACATAAAAAAACATATGGGTTTCAACTGTCGACTGATTTGTTTGTTGCATAGGAACACCCACGATCCCCAAAAAATCGGGTCAAATTACAGTCATTTTCATTAGTCATACAGTCAATTATTTTATCTCAACGGCAATATTATTTTAATTTAATATAATCCTACGAAAAAACGGGCTATAACACTCTCTAAAAAATATCACAATGATGTCATGTAAAATTCTCGGAATCAATCACCCGCTTTTAAAATATTTACATGCCCATTGATTAATGATATTGATTCATTTAAAAAAATATCTGGTAAACAACAATTAATTATCATGCTGTTTGAATATTTTTATAATCCTCATAAACATTGCGAATATATTTAAATTTATTGCCAACACGCTGAATAATGGCGCATTTCTCAAACATACCTATGACTATTATTGCGAATAATTTGCGCTAATTAAGCCTGTTTATCATTTTAGTATAATACGCTATGACGTCATTACTAGATCTATATATTAGAGCACATTTGCATTTATTGAGCGCGCAAATTTCTAAGAAACTCTGTTTACATTTCCGCAGTTACATCTCATTACATTTAAAGGGCCTTGAATTATTTTGAAAACAGATCAATAATAATTTCAATATAAGGCAGACATTTAAATAGTTAGAAATTTTTTAAAATGATTTTCTATTAAGTAAAAAAAATATTATCTATAGTAGCAAGTAAGCAGAGTACCGTGAGGTATTCGTACGCCTCCGGAGAGAGTATAAAGCCACGGTTCAACAGGACTCCAAATTTTTTTAGAATCACATTACCGCAAAGCGAACGGACAAATCCGTATCAAAGTCCATGGTATTTAATGGTGTTACTTTACATAACTCCCAACAAATTGCCGATACCTTTGCTTGGTACTTCTAGTCAGTATTCGACAATACCAGGAGTCATACTGACCTTGATATTACTTTTTGATCCTAAAATTTGAATCCACAACAGCTAATCATTGACAACCAAAGTCAAAACTCAAATGACGTTTGCTTTTAAAGAATTAAATTCGATACGATCAGCTGGAATCGATCTTATACCTTCTTTCGTTCTTAAAGCATGTCAAGATGGATTAGCAGAGATTCTCCTTCATATTTTTCATCCATCACTAAAATCGTCCCAATTTCCATACTTGTATAAACATTCGAAAGTTACTCCCACATTTAAAAATGGAGATAAATCGAATATTGTCAATCACAGACCAGTGGCCGTTCTATCTGGACCTGCTAACTTGTTCAAGATGATTCTGCATTAATACATATCTAGCCATATTGAGGGTAGAATTATTGATGAGCCATATGGATTTCGAGCTGGATCAGCAGTCACGGACCTTCATTGTTTTTCAAATTTTGTGTCAAAGTCATTGAATAAGGGGGTCCAGGTCAACGTTATCTATGACGACTTTGAAAAAGCGTCTGATAAAGTCGATTATGCTAGACTTATTGTGAAACTTGATAGTTTTTAGAAAAAAATATAATGATAAATGTTGCCCTCTATGGTAAAATCAGTTAAAAAATTTGATGCGATATAAAATATGTTTACTTATATTAAGAAGGAAATGATTAAGAAATTGCTAAGAAGGAACGATTTTTTTGTTAATTAAGATTTTATAAAATTGCCACTGATCGGTTACAAATCAACCCGAAAGAAGAAAAAATCTATTGCTTTGACAGACGAAAATTAAAATAAATGAAAAAATGTTTTTATAATATTGTATATGTGTATTCTGTCGATCATACTAGACTCATTTTAAAACTAGATAGTTTTAGATTCTCGGATAATCTCGTGTGTTTCTTTCTTCTCGAGTTACCTTACAAAGAAGAATCAATATGTGACATACGACTCCCAAATTTCGTATATATTCCGCAGGGGTCAAATTTAGGACCATTATTATTTATTTTATATATAAATGAAATTCATCCTTAATTGTATATTCTGAATTTTCGAAGACGATTTAAAAATATTACGATCGGTTACTTCAACGGAAGACGCTCTTTCGTTGCATTTAAACATTGATGGACCATATTAAATTGTCTTCCATTTAGTATTGGAAAATGTCAAGCAATGGCATTTTCTAGATCAAAGGAGCCCATCTTTAATTACAGACTTAGAGACGTAACTCTTCTTAAGCAATCGTCTGTTAAAGATCTGGGTATTTTGTTTGATTTTATCCTAAAATTTAGTTACATGTATCGGACTTGTGTATGAGATCATCAAGAATGTTGGGCTTTGTCTTGAGAAATTCTCATCACATACATAGCACTATGCCTTGAAATTTACCGTCAAATTACAATAACTGGTAAACGGTAAATAAATTTTCCCATTACCGATATACCGGTTATTTACCGGTAAACGAAAAAAAATATTCGTCAAAATCATTTATTGTATCAGGATCGTTAAGATAATTAATCACATCAAAATATGTCGTCCTTCTTTCTTTTATTCGAATTATTAGCTCTTTTTTAAGTTCCTTGGCTAAAAAAGAACTGTATTTAGACAATTCATCAAGCATACATTTCAGTGTTATGTCGGCTGTATATAGATTTATGTCTTTACGACATAAAGCTTCTACAGTTACTTTTACTGGTTGTGATGCTAAAATTATGTCAGAGATCTCATCAAATTCAATAATATCGATAGTTATCCTCGATTTTATATCAATATTTTTTTTTAAGATCGCATTTTTAATTTTATAAAATGATTCCACCATTTTCGGTAAGGAATTTCATCGAGTTTTGCAATCTCGATGCAAAGTAAGGCCTTTTAAGTTTCTTTTCTTGATAAAACCATTTCTGGAAATTACCGATAGTGCGTTTTTGGCGATTTTCCGGTAAACCGATAAACCGGTAAACCGGTAATGCAAGCCCTACATAGCACCTTAGTTATACGAGTGCCATACGAAACATTAGCTCGGAGCTTGCTCGAATCAGGTTCCATTATATGGATGCCTTGGGACGCCTCGAATTCCCTCAGATTAGTGAAAATCCAGAAAAAAATTCTAAGATCTCTATATGAGGGAGTTTGGACTCTATCCTAAGTTTATACCCCACCGCATGGGTACAGTGCTGTCTGGGGTATGTAACCCTTGAGAAAATAAGGTCGATCTACTTGGCAAAGCACTTCTTCAATTGCAGGTTTAACTCGTACTTAACATATCGTACATAATGCGAGCGAGAAGAAACATCGCCCACATGGAAATAGCATCGAATATTTTTGTTTTTATTTTTTTAACTGCAGACAATAAAGGTCAATGATATAATATTTATTCCCAATATACCCAATCGGCAAGGCTAGGAACAGTCTTAGTTTGACTTGCGTCATATATTGTATTTATACTTTGTATAAATTGTACATAGTGTTTACTATGAGAACTAAAGATTTATTTTTTTAATAACCATATAGACGCCACGGCGTGCAGGCACGCGAAACCGGCTAACCAACAGCGCCACGGCAAACGATACTATGAATTTATTTATGAATACATATAATATTTTTAAATGAAAATTAATGCAGAGGTATTTTTTGAAGGCAATGTGATTTCTAGAATGTCGATATGTTTAACCGTTTAATTTTATGTGAAGTTTATACGGCGTACGGTAAAAATCCATATAATTGGCTAAACATCATTTTTTAAATATGCTTAGTACTAGTTCGTATATATTTTTAATTTATAATGTTGGGCTTTGTCTTGAGAAAATCTTATTAGATACATAGCACGAGTGCTATACGATACATTGGTTCAGAGCTTGCTCGAATGAGGATATATCCTCAGGCTAAAGAAAATCCAGAAGGAATTCTTAAGATATCTCTACATGAGGGAGTTTGGATTCTACCCAAGTTTATATACCCCAGCGCATAGGTATATGGCTGCCTGGGATATGTAATCCTCAATAAAAGAACGTCTATCTACTCGGCAAAGCACTTCTTCAAGCTGTTGGTTGACGAACTACATAACCTCATTGTACTGAGTATTATGGGCGCCACCTTATTACCATCGAGCATGTTCGTGTGTGCTTTTTCTTCCACCAAATGTGAGGACAGCTACTCTCGGAAACTCTCCGGCACCAGAGCTATTACTCTGTTCAACCACTTGGCCGCCATTGACTCGCCATTTCGTTGATCTTTTATATAAGATTTTATTATTTCATATAGCGGACTAGCTAATGACTGCATTTTAACACATATGTTTTTTTTTCTTATCCTTCCCTGTATATTTTTCTTTATTTATCTTTTTTTGTTGTTATCTTAAATTAATACTTTACAATTATTATTTCGATAGTTTATAATACTTTTTAATTTAATTATGGTTATATAAATCAATGATTATTTGATTAGAATGTAATAAGAAAGTTTTATTATATGAATATAAATAATAACTAGTTAGGCAAACGGGTACTTGGGCCGCTACGTGTCCGTCTTACTTAACAGCTTCCGGCATTGAAATGCTAATGACATTATTCCGCGAATATTACCGCAAAAATTTGCAATAATAACAAACAACTGCCACGATATGCATTTCTTAAAAATATCGTTAAAAATTATCTAAACCACGAGTATATATAATTAAATTCATGTCGCAGTCACGCATTATGATAATATTATTTATATAAATATACATAATGTCTGAAAATATTTTTCAGTGTGTATCAAAAATCAAGATGAAGTCATTTGCGTTATTTTTGATTGCCTTGATGATTATTACGTATTGCGCATACGTCAGTGCCGATTGCACTGTAGATAGTTGCAACAAAGAATGCAATGCCAAAAATGTTCCTACTGGTTTTTGCTTGAACGATGTATGTCTATGTATTTTGGAAAATGAAGGTAAATTATCTAAAAAGTTTTTATGAATTTTATACATTATTTATTAAAAAACATTGTTGATTACAGAATAAATATTAGACAATGACCAATGAAGCATATTATTTATATATATTATTTATTTAAAAGCAATCATTTCTAAGGAGTTAGATACATGAAGAAAACGAATGAAGGTCATTATTTCATATTAACATTTTCTGGGATCTTATTTCGCAAAATATTAACAAAATGGGACAATATATACACATAAAAAAAAATAATAGATGCAAACTATTATAATATATATCTACTATGTAACATAAAATTGTAGAAAATATAATAATAATATTTCAAAATAAATATATTATACAAATAAATATTTTTTAAATATACCCTTTTCCCTGTTTTATTCATGGTAAGTTCTATTATTTCAATTAAATTATTGTTTCATTATTTTTTTGTATTGGTACACTTATACCTGACGTATCTTGACATTGATAGCTATATTTAATGCCTTCTTTGTTGTAGATTGTCGAGAAAGTTTTCGAAAATGTTTACTTGTGAACAAATTCGGAAAATGATTTTATTCTAAAGCGTTGCGATGCGTCAGCCTCTATATTCGCTAGAGAAAACAAGAACTGACGACGATTAGTCAAAATTCACACATATGTTATTTTTATCATACATCTTGCATCAATATAATTTGAAATTTTGCTATGTTTAATTTCTATAAAAGTTATTAAAGAATTAATTTTTTTGTCAGAAAAAATTATTTAACGTTAGAATAAATACAGTATATTCTTGATTACTCGTGTGTGGATTATCCAGTTTTCCTGTGCATGAATATAATTTATATTCAATTAAAAAATTCAAAACATTCCGAAGAATATAAAGTTAGTACCCAAAGTGTTTCATAAACGTATCTAGATACCTCAATATTAAACTTTTGTTGATTGGAATACTAAAAATGAGGATCAATATACCTAACCGTAACCCGTGTCACAAACTTTTTGTCTAAAGAATATATTACCAATAATCATTGTTCTTTACAGTCTACAATTGCGATTAGCTTCTGTTGCCAGGGGCGAGATCATTTTTCTCGCTTGCATCCGGTACGATGTGTCGAGTGCGAGTGACACGTGCTGTGAGAGCTTAGTCTGTGACGAGACATCGCCAAGGGCATTTTCATTTACGAGTAATGGAGTGCTCGGGGTATCTGAGATACCCCCTTTGGACGACGTTGTTGTTTTTAAACCATCGTGGATCGGATGGGTTAGTCAGAAAGGGCCATTATAGGTAGAAAGATCCTTAAAAATGAATTTACTAATATCACTTTTCTCTAGGAGATCCTTTTTGTTCTAGTAAAAATGTTTTTAATGAACTTACTCTACAGTATTAGCTTTCTAGAAAAACTTTGAAACGTAGTTCACGACTAGTTACTCATCCATCCTTGTTAGAGAATAAGTCATTAAAATTTATTAAATCGTACAGGAAAATTTTTCTAGGCATAGAAAGATTTTCTTTTAGAATTTAACTAGCACGATATAAATAAAAATATATCAAATATGCAAATTAATGGCAAATATAGGGTTTTAAAAATGTCTGTGAAGAAAATATTCAGTGATTAGAATACGATTCATATATTCCGGCTTCTTAACGTATTATATAAGCAATGTGGATAATATTTATAATCTCAACCAAGAGTGAATGAGGTTAGAACGAAGTTAAGATGTACTAGATATTATCATTCGTACTAGTCATAACACAGCCTTGAATATTGTCAACACTTTATGAATTACATTAACCAATGATAACTTGAATAAAATTAAAAAAAACACCGCTTGAGATCTTTTTTTAATTCGTTAAAAGATAAATTTTAGTTCAATTCTGAAATTCTTTAGGGCAAAACAAAATCAGAGATATTTTCATAAATATAAACCACTATCTTCTCATTATTATTCCAGATAATCGAGAATATTTTTTGTAAAATAAATATGAATATATTCGATCAACACTATTGACAATAAACCTGCTTAAATTATTAATTATTAATATTATAAATTTTAAATTAATAATAATATTAAGTAGATTAGAGCACATTTAATTCGTTGTTATATAAAAAAAAACACGTATAAGACTATGATAAAAAATGATGCAATTATGTAACATCTAGCATTTATCGGAGCTTATATTGCAAATTCTATTATGCAATCGTAAAAATAATATTGCAAAATTCTATGAAATATAATAAAACTAATAAATACTCGAATTAACACGTTAGGAAATTAAATAATTTCCGGTTTGACATATCAAGTGGACCAGAAATTTTGCCATTTTTTGCAGAGAGTCTAGTTCGAGCTAGTCTGTATCCATACGCGTCGGATGAAAAATCTTTGTGAGACATTTTTTATGTATATCTGTTTGTTTGCTTCATTTTTAGTATATTACATTTTTTTATTATTATGGTTTTTCTTATCAACGAAAGACTATATGCAATCAAGTCTACGGAAGTCATTTATAATATTTATGGATAAGTTATTAAAGACAGCAAATGTCAATGCTAATTTAGAATGTGAAATTTAAATAATAGGATCCTTAACAACCTTTTTTGAAGAAGACAAATTACAATCTTCTTGATTCCGATCCTTTTCCTCTCTATCTATAGTGCAGTTTTACTTTAATCGGATCGGAAAAATTGAATAGGATGCTGCACGAACTATCCTCTGCTATAAAAGAAGCGCCGGTGTGTAGTTATTTATTGTCACGACTTGTAAGTCTTATATTTAAAGTGGTAGTGTATGACAATGTTAGTAGAAAAAAACAATGGGAATTAAATAATTAACACTCATCTCAATCCCGAAACCAGTATTAAAGTACTTTTGTAAATACTCAAGGGATCATTCGCTTTGAATTAATAAAACCGGATAAAAAAATAGCCTGGGAAGTCTATTGTCGACAATTGGTGAGACTCAACCTGAAGTTGAAATAAGAACCTTTGAATCCAGACAATCAAAGAGTAATAGTTCCACCTCAGCTCTCAACCTCATCCAGTTCAAGAAAAATTACAAGAACCGATCTGGGAAAATGTATACCGCCCTTTGTATTTACTAGATCTTATTCCATTTGACTACTAACTTTTTAGATAGATGTAGCCTTAAAAAAACACAGTGAGAACGATGTTAAAAATCACCTTACAACTTAATCGGCCAGAAGGCTATTTATCAGTGGCGTGCGGTGGACGTTGGGTGTGCTGAATGTGGATAAAAAAATTAAAAAAATACAGATTTTTTTTAATGAATTTTATTATTATTTATACAATAATTCTATTCTTCGTTTTTACGACATAAATTTTTCAAGTAATATCTAAGGAGAAAAAAATACGCAAACTTTACGATAGTTCTACTGAAAAATTTATGTCGCAAAAACGAAGAATATAATTAATGTATAAATAATAATAGAATTCATTAAAAAGGAACTGTATTATTTTCCACATTCAGCACACCCAACATCAAGACCACCGCACGCCCCTGCTATTTATAGGCTTTTTGAGCATATTATGGATTATAATATGTAATATGAAATTTAGAACTCGGATGCAAAGGTAGCCTAAGTTTACGTGTGATAAAAAAATCTTATTTATTTAAATGACATGCTTCTAAATGTTCTCTTATCGGAAAAGTTATGACTTAGGCTAGTAGAAAATATTTTTTAATTTTGATAACATAATATTTAAATATTTCGAGCATGATTTTTTTTAATCCTTATAAATTTAGGGAATAACAAATGAGAATATTTTCAATATTCCTGATAAGATTTGTCTGAATTTCACAGTCACTAAAAATTACCAGTGTATACATTTCTGATTTAAATTAATATACAAATTTTTCAACGTTTTAAAGACATATTATAAATTTACATTACTTTATGTAAAAAGACAAAAAAAATATATTGGTTTTTAGAAATATTTGAGGATCCCTAAATGCAGAGATCTGATGCTGATCTGATCAAATGCCTGATGCCCGAAAACAACCGCGTCGTCCGAAGGGGGTCTTTCAGGAACGCTAAGCAATACACGTCAAGATCTTTATCAATATCTTTACATTTATTACTAAAATGGATTTTTCTAAGAATAAAAATAGTTATTCATATGCTTTATAATTTAATCAATATTTTGGATTTTTTAACTAATCTAATATAACTGTTGTTTTTTTCGCAATTCCAGACAATAGAGAACAATGATTTTTGATAATATTAATTTATTAGACTTTTTCAGGCAAATACAAAATTTTTTGTGACATGTACTGGTATTAATATAAAATATTTTTCCATTTTCTTCAAACACTAAACAAACTACCTCAAAGTAATAATAAAACATATTGACCTATTTTAATCCTTATGGTGCACGAGGGCTCCTAAATGTCGAAGATGCCTTGCATCCTTTTGCCCTAATTTTTATCGTCAAATTTTTGAACGAATACATGTAGTAGATTAAGCGTTAATTAATATTTTAATTCAAAACCATAGTTTTCAACAAAAGGCATTGAAAATTTACACAATAATGATGAATATGGCAAAGCATATAAATCATTTAATTTCTGGTTTATTTCTAAAAAAAAATTAAGAATTATTTTATTAAAAAATTTAGCAATATAAAAGAAGAATCGCCTGTATTTTCAAAAATATTTTTTATTGCCTAATCCCTATAATTTTACTGGCGTCGTCTAATTGGAGTGTTCATCTCTTTGCCGTATTAAAACACGACACCAATTGAATAAACGTTTCCTTTCATTTGTCCGCGTCCACAGCCACTAATCCATGACCACACGACACAATTTCAATTTTCCATCTCCCATTTGCATACGTTTTGCGATCCTTTGTTTTTTTGCAAGTGTTTCAAGGCGAGTGGCATGCACGATGCACATGACAGAGCTGCGAATGCACATTCATCTACGGCCGATATCTGTGCCGCAGAACCGATGATGTCGGCAACAGGACCTAGCAACGGTCATTGCCTGTGCAGATCGGCAATCGACAAAGACGGCCTTCGAAGGTTAAAATATTTGTAATTATATCCTGGCGGTAGCGGTGATCTAAGAGCGTGATTTGTGCTTTGGAGTTTAGTAGTCAAGCTGGTTGTACACGGAGACAATCATGTTTAATATTATTTTTTACAAGCTTTTATTAACATATACATTAATTTTTTGCATACATGATTGAACATGATACATTAAAAATAAAATAAGATACTAATAAAATCACTGAATAAATTATTATGATTAATAGATAATCTTCTCAAAAATATTTAAATGAATAAAACATCACTTCAACTTTTTAATCCCTACAGGTTTCTTTTTCTTTTTAAATGACAAGGTCTTGTAATCATCAATTATTCGGAAAGTGAATGAGTATATCAACGGGAACCCGTTCGTATATCGCAAAAATTGCATAATTCGAAAGTATGGGCCATGTATAGAATTACTTGTGCGAATTATTCGCGCTTGATTTATCGCGGATTTTATAGATTATTTACAAATCGCATACAGGGCTTTTAAATTAAAATTCGGCAACGGTGTATGAAATTGCATAATGATTATTTTTTATCGTATTTAAAATTTCGTCCGAGTTGTAATCAGATGCTACATTGTTTTATTATTTTTAATTGAATGTATTTATTTAGATTGGAGGAAAAAGAATAAGTCAAAAAAATTAAAAAGAGAGGATATTAAAAATAATTGATTGAGAATATATTTTAGGAATACTATTGAATTTTTTTATAATAATTTTTGTATGGCTTTCCATGTAAGATAATTATTAAATATTATCTATAACCAAGGGCGGTTCGTTCATATACACTGTGGAGCTGCAAGATCCCCAAGCAAATTCAGCGCTACCAGCGTCGGGTATTGGATGGATGCGGGGCGGTAGCGGAGTGCGGGGTGAGGAATCTCAACGTGTCACGATGCAGTGACTCGGTGTAGTTTATTTAGTATTTTACCTCACCTTATTTGTTATATTTTAAATAAAATATGAGCGAAATATAAATGTTTAACTTCAATATATTAGCTACGAGCCGTTTTTTCAGGATATGAACGTATTATTAATCTTTTTCAGAAGTTGAAAAATATTTTTCCCTCTTAAATTCGACTCTTCATAGACTTGGTTTTGTAAAGGTTTGGTAATACGTGTAAAATATAAAAGAAAGATTCGTGACCCGGACCATGGCGAGCCTCTACTCTCGACGGTGATAGAAATTCAAATACAGTTATATATTGACACATCGACACATTTATTAGAGAAGCACGTGACGAGTCCAGCTCCTGGTACTCTTTGGTTGGCGATCTCTGGCAGTGACGACTCTCGTGGTGGTCTAGTAGCCAAGAGTATCAGCAGAGGGGTACCCTTCCTGGTGATCCCCAACGAGAGGCAGGCTAGTGTGGGGTTAGGGGTTATTGTGGCTTCCTCGTCTGTAGTAATGATAAATACGATGCGGTGTCAATATGATTTCCCATGGAAACGATGAGAGGAGAGTATCCAGAAACGTCATGGTGGCGAAGGATCGTGCTACTTTTTAAGAAGATTGGAGAAATAATTACTGGAATATCCACAACAGTCTTAAAGACGATACTAAATGTGACTTTTGTGGTTCAATCTTCTGAACACTTTTCTGGAGTACCTGGAGTTCGGGAACGAAAGAGACATATTGTTTAGTGTGATGAGACGGACCCCTGGCTCTGTTGGTCACCAGGACCTCGTCTCGAATGGCCCTGCCTATAGGGTTTTCTTGGTCTACGCCGGCGAGCTCAGTGCGAGAATCACTTACTCTTAATCCTTTACTTTTACCTATTTAGATGAGGTATATATTAATAATTGCAGGGAGATTATAGGTGTGGACTCTTCCACAGAGAGGGTCCGCCAGGAAACCACATCTTCAACTCCCCTTGGTCTCTCGATCGAGGCTCCCCCCCCCCAAACTTGTTTTAGTTAATTTGCTATTATATTTTGTTAAGTTTGGTATTTTCTCTGCTTTTGCACATTTTTAATTGTTCTACGTATTCTAAGAGTGATTTATATCACATGTGTTAATTATTTAAGTCGTTTTGTTAACCTATCTTACTTTAACTACTCATGCTTGAGAATTATTTGTATAGCTAGCCATCTCTAGGACCGGCTTTATCAAATACAAAACATTGTTTGTGTGCTTATTACCTGTGCTCAGTCAATAAAGGCTGGCCTTACTTCATTTTATTTTTTCTCGATCGCGACTAGATGGCTCTTGACTTCAGAGATCTAACTCGAGCTGGAATCCGCCAGGCGGACACACTGCTTTGATTGAGATTTTAAGTGTTAATTCACTTTAATGTGATTTCAAAAGAGTCTGTGCAGTAATTTATATAAAAAATAATTTATTTTCGTAAAAGAAAAGAGGTACAAACCTTCTATACATTTTGAAGATGTGGCAATTTGGTCATGACAAATCAGATCTATAAAAAATTGCATGGCAACTGCATTAACTGTTCGTTGTTCTTATAGGATATCGACGAAAAGAATGCCCTTGGAATCCCAAAAAAATAGTTGCAAGTATTTTTGCACCTGAAAGTTACACATTGGCCTCGATTGATACAGCCTCCGATTTATTTTGCTGCTGAATGTATGTGTTTCGATTCCGGGGTACAATTATGAAGCCACATCTCGTCGCCTTCCTCTTGGAATCGAGCCAAGACTCATCGAAGAAGAGACCTCGTATTCACTCATAGTTAAGCAACAATTAAATTAGGATGCAAGAAAACACAAGGCTATAAAAAACAGTCTGATTATAGCTTTTTGCTCTTGGGAGAAGAATAATTTTTAACCGAAGTCATCGATATTCATAAAAATGAATATCCTAATATTATTACATATTACATAAATCCCTGACGTATCTTGACATTTGTAACTATATAGAATGTTTATTTAATTATTGCTTGATAAAATGGTTTACACAAATTTTGAGATTTTATTTGCGAAGAATTTGGAAAATATATAAATATTTTTTGGACAATAAAACGACCTTATGATGTTTCAGCTTTTATATTTGTAGAGTTTAGATATCTATGTCTTCTTCGTATTCTGAAAGATGCTAAAATTTAAAAAAATTAAGCTAAATAGCTAAAAGAGCTAAACCTCGAAGACTGATAAAAGCTTGTTAGCATTAAATGATGTATTGGATGATAATAGATTAATATTGATTAATTAATAAGGATTTTTTGCAAAAAAAAAATATTCTGCCTAATCTGTTAGTCAGTTTTCAGTTAATTGTTTATTCAATTAATTTTCAAAAAAGAAATGCAACTAATTTTAAGAGAAAACTATACTTAATACGTGACATCATGGCAAACTATTTAAAATATCTGGAACACATTCCAATTTTTAGAAAAGTATTTTTTAATCACAAAATGAAGAATTGCAATCAACTGGATATATATCCAATGAAATGGTAGATGACGTAAAGGATTTTTTTAGAAGGAAGTACTTAGCATTAGAAAAACAGAAATACTTTAACAGACCTAGATATAGAACATCTGTTGAATAACTTAAATCTTTCACAAAGATTAGACAAAAAACACATGTTTTAGGATGGTGAATTTTTTTAATTAGTGATGAAAGGACCTCTTCTGGCTTAAAGTTTACTCTACGAAACAATAAAAATTGTTTAAATGGAAATTCATTGGAGATATTTTATAATTAAAGTTAACTTTCATGCTTTTTAATTATAAATAAATATTCACAAAGATCCTGTAACCGTGAAAATACTAATTTGTTTCGTTCATATATTAATTATTATTCATAATATTAAATCAATTAATATTTTATCATATCAAATACAAACATTTAAAATTAAACCAATCAGAGCTGAACGAAAAACCGGAAATAACCGTAATTTTCATCGGAACCGAACCGATAAATATTTTTTAATGGAACCGTATCTGAAAAGCGTTACAAAAAAAACGGTTCGGAGCCCTTTTTTCATTACGATTCATATGACTTTAAAAAAATTACAAAAAATAATTAATTTATGATATATTCACCGCTGTTAAATATAACCTTCTCCCATCTTATTGGCAACTTATCGATGCCCTCCTCATATAATTTAGTGAGTTTGGACTTAAAGAAAGTATCGAGGGCCTGATTGATTTGCTCATCATTTAAGTTTTTTCATTCAAAAAAATCTGTAAGGAACAGAAAAGGTGGTAGTTCGTAGGAACAAGATCTGAAAAGTAGGGTGGATGTGGTAAAACAGACCAGTTGAGCTCCAGAATTTTTTCTTGAGTCACTTTGACGACTTTGACGACCGAATGACGAATGCAAGACGCTTTTCCAGTAATTTTTCATGAACTCTTTGCAGCTGCTGAACATATGTATCGGCAGTAATCGTTTTGTTGCGCTTTATCAGCTCGTGGAATATTCCTTGACGATCTCACCATACACACAATAACGTTTTATTGCCATGAATATAGGCTTTAGGTTCCGGTAGGGGTGTTTGATCCTTATCCAACCATTGTCTTTTGCAGACAATAAGACAATTTTATAGATGATCCATTTTTCATCGCCTGATATTGTCCTATCCAAAAAAGTCTCGATTTTATGGCATGAAAGGAGACCTGTGGCCATATACATCGGTCACTGAGATGATGTGGTTCCCATAAACCTAACTTGCTGACTTTCCCTAAATTTTCTAGGTGGCGATAACTCACAAACCAATTTCTAAGTGCCCAATCGGTTATCAGGCTTTCACCCTATACACTGTATATCCTTTCAGCCGTCGCTCTAGCACTAGTGCTTTGTTTGAGTTCTTAAAGCATCACATGAAGAATATGCATTTTTTAATTCTCTATTTTTAAAGAGCATGTATTAAACACTCATAGATAAATTACTAACTATCAACATAATAATTAAAATATATATGCAATCATTAATCAAAATATGTCAGAGTGCCTTCGGATGGTTAATAATTATTATTAATTATAAAAATATATTTTTTTACAAAAATGCATATCGATTACTGGCAGTTTTTGCCGCTTATTGCAGCGATACGTTCACCGAATCATTACGCGGGAATGTCGAATGCCATTATAATTAATAGCGACTGAATTGTGCAATTCTATAATGCATCTGAGGTTAAAATGTTGCCAATTTTAAAATATTTTTTTTTTGATACCGTTTATCGCATCTGGCATGCTTTACGACTCTTTATTTAATTTAAGCAGTTAAGTGCCTTGACTCGCAAATATATTTTCTCAGATAATGCCATCGATAACGTCAGACCGGTACTTCGCTCTGAACACTTTCGCTCGAAATACGCGACACACGAAATTCGCGTATGATTTATGCAAAAGCAGAAATTACATTATCCGTATTGTAATTTTATCCGCATTACAATTTGCACGGCCAGAATCCGATTTGGCATCGTATGAATGATATTCACATTGTGTCGGATATTAAATTGTTGTCGATGCAAATGACAATGGAATAATTCATCACAATTTGCATCGACTGTCATTTTCGTGTAAATACGACGAACATTTGGCGAGGGTTGCCGACCGCTGGCTTTGCGAATCAAACAACTTATTCGCTAATATATTAATTACGACAATGTAATACGTTGTGACGTCAAACTCAGATACGGCGTGATCCGGAATCGGTATTTAATTTCCTTTTTAAGACATTATTTTATTACGTCATGTGTTATTTTAACGGTTGCGAAATTTAATACATGCAAAAATTTGCTAATATATCATCGAGAATTTATATAATTATATTTACTAAAATCCTATACAGTTCTCGGAAGAAAAGTCGCTTTGATTTATTTTTTTAATAATTTAAAAGGTCCATGCGTGAAGGACATGTGAGGTCGCAATTATTTCATCCGAACCTAAACGTATACTTCTTTTATTTGCATAGCCTTCTAGTATATTTCCTCTGTTTATAATAAAAAAATATTTATATATCCTAGTCAGATAGTAATAATAATTAAATAATAAAATGTATTTTTATGATATGATATAAACATAATTTAAACATTATATTTATAACCAACTCACGTGTTTTAAAAACATCTACGATTCCCAATGATGTTATTATTTTATAATAATTAAAAAATATTCTAGAAACATTTTTTCATACTTAAATGATATAATAAATCGCAAACCTATTGTTTTTGCGAGTATTAATTTTTGTTTTATTTATTAATATTTATTTAAATAAATTGTGTTTATAATTTGGTTTATGCAACACTAAATATTTATTTGTTAATAACATAGCAGATGAAGATATTTTTTTTATATTTAGATATTTGAATAAATAATGAACAGATGCTATAAGGATATTTTATTATTATGTATAGGATTTATGAGTTCTGAGAAAAATTGATTTTAACATGCAACTCTTACGTGATGACAAGACGTTGGAACGTTTTGGAAGATATACCCTCTCATAAATGTTATTTTTGGATTTTATTATATAAGGTATTCCTACATTATTTAAAAAAACAAAACACAGAACGCTTCCTTTATCGTATTATATCATTGAACTATCATCATCATCATTTTCCAGCCACAAGGCTTTCACTCGCTGAAGACATGGGCCTTACCAGACTCTCGAAAGGCAGTCGCGGCCAAATGAACCTGAGTCTCACACGTGACGCGAGGGCTCGTCTTTATTGTCCATACCGTGGCGACCCAAGCCGTCTTGGTATGCGGTTTTTTGTAAAGAGTTTCCCTCTCTCGGCCATTGCTGGCATTGGACGAGGATACACGTCCAACCCTGTTGGTATTGAATTTTACCCTCCCTACTGTGTTCGGACAAGTAGGAGGGGTTTGCCTTGGTATACGTTTACCTCTTCTCTAAGGAGTTATCTGCTTATAACAATTCATAATTGGCAAGTAGCGAGCAACCACACACATACACATATATAAATATATATACACATTCATATGCACATCTGCCCAAAACGAGTCTTAAGTAGCAAGTCCAAGTGATTATTACTCCTATCGCGCAATTGCATTCCTTTAATAATGGGAAAGACCTCCTCAAAGAGGAGTCCCCTAGAAAGAAGGAAGAGGAGCGAAAGTTTCGAGACTAGGCCAATTATTGGTCAAGAGATTTGGGTTTTCCTTCCCAGAGCACACTGGCTCTGTGGTGAGAAATCCGTTAGAGACCAGAACTGGATCTAGAAGACCTAAGAAATTAGATTTTCTAAGTTCGCATAACCTTTTGAACACATTCAGATGATATCACAATAAATCTAATTTATTAATACTCATTCTTATGTTTCTAATTATTACATTATTGTGCAAGTTATACGTTAATAAATCTGGTTAATTAGAATAATATGGGTTATTTATAACTCTTGTTTTATTTTGTCACCATCATAATTTATCTTCTAATAAATAAGAGCAAAAAATAATATTTTTCTAAAAAAAGATAAACTTTGATTACCTCGAATAGGTTGAAAGTTATTCTCCGTATTCATGTATTTTCTTCTTACTACTTTAATATGATAATTAATACAATAAACCAATTTACAATAAATTCATGTGAAATCTTAATATTTAATAATATGTACACACTTATGTAAATATTTTTTCGGATAAAAAAATATTTACATAGGTTAAAAACTTCGTTTTTTTATTATCATTGCATATTTAAGAGGCTTTATGCAATTTCTAGGAATAAATAAATAAATCGACATGGCCCAGACAAAGCGATAATAAATAACGCATAATATTCGAGTCTAATTCTTAGTAATTTTAGATTAATTTTTATTTGATTATAAGAAGGTGTATGGTCAAATATAATCCTTTTATAAAAAATCTTTGGTGTTTAAAAAGTTTACCCTTAGTCCAACTTTGTTATTAGTAAATAGGTTTACATTTTATGAGAAAAAAAATATTATGCTTATTGTTTCATCAATCTTAGTAATAAAAATCAATAGTACAGTGGAACCTCACTCAACGAGCAAATAAAATGACTCATAACACGACCGACATTATGCATAACGAGTGACGAGGAGAAAAAACAACGGATTACACATTTTTACTTGTGTTCAGTCATATTATTTGTGATTTTTTTTGTGTAAAATTTAACAGCCCTTATAAAAATGTCTCGATAACATTGAAAAGGCATGAAAAGAGATTACCAATAAAACCTTCACATCTGTTCAGAAGAAATTTTGGCCAGAGAGCTTTGTTAAATGTGACTTTAAGGCATTTGATAGTGTCTCCGAAATGTCTGTAGTCTCTGGAGTGGAGAGTGGATAATACAGCTATCGATGAGCTTGTTAAAGAGTAAAGTCATGATCACAAAAGACACGAGATTGTGATTGACAACAATAAGTTATGGAGAAGATTTGTCATAGGAGGAGAATGAGGAGGTAACAACAAAGCAAGTCGCAAAAGCAAATTTCTCTAGACGACATTATAGTAAAAAAAGCTATTTCAACTTTTTTCATTATTTCCTTCATTGATGCAATACAATTGTTTCGGTTAATAAGTGTTTCACTTTACAAACGAGACCCTTGAACGAATTATGCTCGTTCAAGGGTCTCGTTTAGGCCATAATAATGAGTGACATTCCGCGGATGGTGAAACCTTCTCTCTCTTTCTCTCTCTGTCCCCGGCGGTCGAAACGTTAAGACGTTCCCACATTTTGCTCCTTCGTAAGATGTAGTCGCCATCTTGTCGCGCTACACACGGATGCCGCCATGACGACTCACGATATATCCTCTCGTTGTCCCCATGGAAGACCACATCGACTAACCAATTAACAGATAAGCTGATTACTACGATCGCTGCCCTATTTAACCTAAAAGCTATTCATAAATGTTGCATTTCTATCACCGGCAAGAGTAAACGCTCGCCATGGTCTTAGTCACGAATCCTTCTATCGCCACATTGGTCCATCTGTTGGTCAGTTGCAATGATACAGCGCCATGCTGTACACAGCGCTTCAGACCAAGTATTTATTTACTTTAGGAAAAGGAAGGTTTGTTAACTATAAACCTTTTCGGTGGCGACCGGCCTACAGAGTTTGGCTAATCTGACGACATCTGTGACATGCATATCCGTATAGTCGGTACAGCTCCCTGTTACTCGGGACACGTCCTCCACGTCGTAGAATACGTCTTCAATTTTTTGTCTCAGATAGGATATCCAGTTATCGTTAATATTCCTTCGTCAAAGGCCAAAATGTATACCTGTATGTTAGAACGAACCTAATATGGGTCCTATAGAGTTTTCCTTTGTTTTTTTTAGAGCGGAATCTCGATCGTAGATGCTGTTGAAGCTCAGAGAAGCACTGATTTTCCAGCATATTTCTTCTTCAGACTTCCAAATTGGTTTTATTATTGTTTAATAAGTTAGCCAAGATATGTGAATTTCTGGATAGCCTTGTATATTTTTACGTCGGGGTTTAAGAACTCGTCCGTAGCATGTATTTTTTGGTCTCATTGATCCTTAGTTCCATGCCTATTATTAGTTGAAATACACCCTCGAGAGCTTCCCGAGATTCTGCCACAAAGTATATGTCTTCCACATAAACAAGAATCTGTACCAATTTGTTGAGATGATGCCAGATGTTTCCATGCCGATGTCTCTTATATGATAAGTACTCATAGTACTATGTTAAGGCATTACCCTGTCTTAAACAGTGGTGTGTCTCAAATGCTTTCTTGAACTTAGATTTAACTCGCATTTTTCATCGAACCTCTGACATTGCAACCCTAACTTTATTTATCAAACTTTGAGGGATACTTAGATTCCTCATCGCCTCGTACAATTTAGACCTGCAAACTATCAATGTTAAATTCTCGATTTTTTTAAAATCCGCCTGAGAAGGAAAATTTGGTCAGCTGTTGAGCTTTCGGTTGGCGACCTGGCCCGTATTCAAAGAGCCAAGATAACCTGGAGAACGTCCGTCACAATCATGACATCATGGCTGACACCGTGTCCTCCAGGTGGCAAAGATCCACCTCGGGTTATAAGGTCACGTAAAGTAAAGTAAAGTAAAGTAAGTTGTTGAGCTTTCGGTGCGGAATCCGCACTTATATTTTCCGACAGTCTTTAGTATAGTTTATTGGAGATCATATTGTACGCAGTGATTAACAGAGTGCTTATTCTATAGTTGGAGCAGTCCTTCATGTATCCCTTCTTGTGCAAAGGACATACGATTCCGACCATCTGAATTATTCTGTCCCACCAAAACGTGCAGATTAATCTGTAAATGCCAGAAATCAGAATATTTCTATCGCATTTCACCAGCTCGGCTTGTAAATTATGCAGGCCAGGGGCACTACGGTTCTTCAGTTTTCAGACTGCTTCAAATTTTAGGATTGATTCATTTATCAAAATGTCTTGAGTATATTGTCATGATTTCTGATTTGTTGTTAAGCAGTCGTCAGTTATCGTCATTACATATATACTTGGTTTAAATTCTCTTCAAGAGTTGATTGCTTTTCTATAGAGCATACTGAAATTTGCTAGCTGCCTCATCATCATCATCATAGGCGCATCAGTCATATTGTTCTTCATTTTATTCAGTCTGCCGCTACGTCGCTCTATCTTTCGACAAGTTTCAATGATGCAACTGTGTCTCTCTATACACAGTTCAACCAGCTCAGCCATGGTCTTTCTGTTCTCCAAAGACAGGAATGATTTTATGCTGTTCTCTTGCTTTTGTATGCTTCTACAGATCTTCTTATGCATTTATTTTGCAACATTTTTGCAAAGGCCTAGTTTTTTTTTGAGGTCCCACTGTATAGTGATTAAAATTCATGTTTTTTGTGACCAATTTTTGATCCATATGTAAAGTATATCAAACGTCTCATATTCAAATCAAGATTCGAAAAAAATGATTCAATCCTGTTCCGAGAACCAGTACCAACTCAATTCTGTAAGGATTTCTAAAAAAAATATCAATAAAATGGGGTCGTCAGCCTCTGGACAACAATCTTAAGGTCACTCATCCAAATTCTAAACACAATCGGATTCAATTGACTGCGAATTGTTAAATTATATTAATATTAAGTGAAAGTAAATATCGTTTATTTAATTCGCTATTAAAAATTGCACAATATGTGACGATTCGGGTCATCGTCGGTGATACAAAATAGAATCATCTCGTAGTGTCGCAACGACGCCTATCGCAAGTGGCACCGGGAGGCCCTCGAGATGGACGTCATCCCTTCCCTTCCGGTCGCCAAAGTCAACACGCGCGACCAATTTCCAGATGTCAAAAGACATGACCGGCTCCGAGAATGTTGACAGGCCGTCAGGTCTTTCGCAAACATTCGACGGAAGACCGCATCCGCAATTTGACCATCGAGCAACGTGTATCAAAAGCGAAACGCGTGCTTTGGGCAGTGTCTGGTACACGGTCCAACTGCGAACACCTACCGTGTTGCCCTTCTCTACCAGTGCTCATCATACCTGGCAACCATGACCACTCATCACAATGTCGCATGAAACATTGAGACAGTGCTTAAAGTTCACAACGATTAAATAAACTTAATTAAGTGCAAAAAAAATCGATAAAAATGACCATCGAATCGGGAAAAGTTGTCGGAGTCTTCAAAGAGAACAAGCAATGGCCGCAGTGGTTAGCCGTGTTTTCAGGTAATGATGATTGAAAATGAATTTGATTATAATATATTTTTTATCATGGTTTATCATGTTTTTTTATATATATTATATAGATAATTATATTTAGCGTATTTATCTTAAATTTCGATAAATGATGACATGACCATGATACCTAATGCCCTTAAATAAGACATTGACACACTAAGCATTCATGAAAAAAATCTTTATATAATAGAGATGTACTTTTCAAGGATTATTTTATATAACAATTAAATTTAAGCATCAATAAAGTGACCTTTAGATTTTGTGACTCTCGTTTTGGAAACGAATTGGCATTACACAATACAATGACGAATCCGGTGTAACGACGAATTGTCATTAAACATTTTTTATTATTAATGATTATTTAATGACCGGCACTTACTAATACTTTTAATATTATTAGCAATGATCGCGAAAAATTTAAATAAACGTTTTCAAAATATCAGGTCAAGATTGATTTTTGGCTATGTAATTAACTATATGATTGAATAAAATTATTTGCATAAAATCATTTAGTAATAAATTATGTTTATGTTGTATTAATTAAATATTTCATTGTCATAATTAAATAGAAATGTATTTTTAAAGAAAAATAATATAATATTATAAATAAATCATGGGCCAAGCGAAGCGCACGCCCCATACTTTCATTAATCCAATCACGTTTTGTCATAAAACCCATTGAGATTAACATCATAAAATGATCTATAAGAAGTATCAGAGTATTATATTATATTTTCGCTACAAAATCATTTTTTTTAGATTTTTAAAGATTATTTAATTCAACAAATATGTGTAAATTAGGGTATAAAAAATATTTCTTATACATCCGTGAAATTTTCATATGTTTTGCTTGTTTATGACGTATCTTGACATTAGTAGGCATATTATATGCTTACTTTATTATTAGCTGACGAAAACGTTTGGCATGTCTCGGTGTGTTCAGCGATTTTTTATCTGTGGAAAATTTATATAGAAAATTGGGCTTAAAACTAATCTGCGATAATATTGCCTTTATATTCGTAAGGACATGGTCCTTTGCGACTTTTATTATTTCCAAAGATAAACAAAATCATTAAGGACTGTTGTAAGGAGAAAAACGAAAACACTGCAAGATTTTCATCAAAACTCGCAATGTATTTTTTTTAAAAGTGAATAGATTTGTATTGACATTCATCATCTCGATTAAATAAAATTTAGAGGTCATAAAACATTTTTTTTTCTTTTATCCCTATATCATTTACAAATCCTGTAGATCCTTACGATCTTTTTTATTCAAAATAATATCATTTGATTTTATTTTTTAGATGATTTTAATTATTTCAATATTACAACCTATTCCCTGAAATACCTCATAGTGAAATTGTTGATAATAAATTTATTAAGAAAATACCCTAACTTTTAAAATATATCTCAATGCGTATTAATTTTAGTATTTGTAATTAATTAGACCTTATTGTGTATCAAAATATACTCGTTATATAAATTATGACCAAATTATTGTAATTACTTATATTTAAACGATGTGCAAATCTTTCCAAACGCGTTAATTATTATGCGAACTTTAGACTCTATTTAGTTTTAATTATATTTTTTTTTCAACAGCCACAATATGTCTCTTCACGGCCGGAATCTGCTTCACATGGTCATCGCCGTCGTTGGCGATCCTGCAAGGACCCAACGCCCCATTCAACATCACCAACAATGAGGCATCATGGATAGCATCTCTACTACCATTTGGATCTGCATTAGGTCCCATCTTCGGATCAATGTGCGCCAAATACTTGGGACCTAAACAGGCCATCATAACATCAGCAATACCTTTCATGTCTGGATTCGTCTTGATAATATTCGCGAAAGGAGCGTCGCATCTTTATATATCAAGATTTTTATCGGGTATCGGCGTCGGATTCGGATTTTCAGCTGTGCCTATATATATTGGAGAGATTGCTGAAAATAAAAATAGAGGAGCGTTGATGATCCTGTTTTCGCTGATGCTCGGTATCGGAAGTTCGATTCCGGTATGTATCGGTCCGTATATATCGATACAGCTGCTGGCTATCATATCGTGCATGTTTCCGCTGCTGTTATTGGCGACGTTTGTCTTCATGCCCGATTCGCCGTATTATTTGATCAAGATCGGCAAAGAAGAAGAGGCCAAAAAATCGCTTAAATGGCTGAGAAGACAGACAGACGACGATGCTGTTGAAGGAGAATTGAATGTGATTAAAAAATGCGTCGGAAATAATTATGCATTCTTCGAGAGTTTCAAAGAAATCATACAGAAGCCGAATCCGAAAGCATTGCTGATCATCTTTTGTGCTGTTCTTGGACAGCAGTTCAGCGGAGTGTTGGCCGTTGCGTTTTATCAAGAGCAGATATATGCATCGAGCAATGTTCCGATATCTCCGGAGATTGCTGTCATTGTATCGCAAGTCATCGGTACTGTGTCTGGCTTTGCAGCCATCTTCTTCGTCGATCGCTGGGGAAGAAAACCACTGCTAGTGTGTTCTTCGTTCGGTTGCATTTTCTCCACTGCAATGATCGGTGGTTATTTCCAATTTGCATACATCCAAGAAACGTATCCGATGTTCACTTGGCTGCCAGTGATTGCTCTGAACACGTTCGTAATATTCTTCTCGATCGGATTGGGTCCGATACCTTACACGGTGTTGGGCGAGGTGTTCTCCTCGAGTTTCAAAGAAGTGGCCACGTGCATGATATCAGTCGGCGGAGCCATAGCCGGTTTCGCCGTCACCAAACTGTTCCAAGTCTTCAACGACACTTACGGCACGGCGGCTGTGTTCATCATCTTGACGGCGTCGTCGATAGTGATGCTGATCGTGAATATAATAATATTGCCCGAAACCATGAACAAGAGCCTACTGGACATACAGAACCTATTGATGAATAAAAGTGAAAGTGGGTCAGAGACCAACGAGAAGTATTCGCAACAAAACGGCAATAAAATCTAGTCAGTACCGATGCTGAGCGTTGTGCAACAAACAATTGCGTGCAATAAAAAATAAACTATTAAAAAAAAGTGATAAAATATGAGTATTATATACGAGACGAGCATTTTCCGACGATGCCTCAATGTAAATATTATAATAAATAAAAACAGTACAACAACTAGCGATAATTTGTAAATATTTATGTCTAATAAATTAATAATTATGATATTATATGTGTTTATTTAAACTCATCTCATCATCAAGGGCGGCTTGTCACATTTCTTCTAATAAAAAATAATAATTAGCCGAAATATGCGAATAGAACCGTATTCGTATGTGTTTGAATGCAAACATGGAGGAGTTAAAGAGAAAAATTCAGTACTACCATACACAGAAGGTTGCTTTTCGATTGCTGCGTAAAGCTCTGTTTGGGGCAGACCTGTATATGCCCCGCTGATCAATGTTATCTACTCGATTCAAAAAATAACCGACACTGTTAACGTTTTCAACTATATTCTGCTTTTCTCTTTTCTGAAATTTAAATATCATCATCAACTGATCAAATAAACAAATAAATACGTATTATTAAAAATAGTTTTGTCAATGATGATATGTAAATAAAAAATATTTTTGTTTAATTTCGCAATAAAAAAAATGATTTTTCTCCAATTTTCATGGTTCGACGTAACTGTATTAAAAATATATAGTTATTTATTTATTTTTTTGAAAAAATTAAAGAGTTCTTCAATCCCATCATGCCCTGCCTGTTTTTAAAGTCACGAGCCCTCCCTGTTTACCATCAGTAGGTATATCAATAATTTCTAGGAGTGATTAATGCAAGTAAATCGCGGGCCAAGTGAAGCGCACGTTGCATACTTCATCAACACTATCATTGAAAAATCCGATTAAATGTTCAACAGTTAATGAAGTGATATTTTTTTTGTATTTCTGTGGATCTACTGACTTTTTTATGACATAATTTTATCGATTCCATTGTATTTAACAGTTATTCATATCTTTATTTACTTCAGATGGTATTGCAGCCATCTGGTCAAATTAAATTATTTAAATAATCATCATAGATAATGACCCTCTGCAAATCTTGAACAGTTAAATTTTTGCGCTCTTCGGCATATCGAAAACGAGTTTTCTACATTTTCTTCGTCAAGAGTTGCTCGTTGACTGGGCGTCGCAAATTAAAACGGTGTTCATTTTTTTCATTGGTCTAATACCAACTTGCTTTCCAGTTTCCGAGATGAATCTAACTCCATCCGCAGTTACGAAACTGTTTTCCAAAATAAATCGTAGCTATCATTTGATCCCTGATTTTCACTCACAATCAAAGAAAAATCTCTACGTTCTTCATATATTTTATTGTTGAAATCTGATGCATTTAAGACAGATACTTCAAAGAATAAATCACCAGACGAATATCAGCGAGTTAATAAAGCTCTAATTTGCATATACCATCGGAAAAGGATGTTTTTTTCTTAAAAAAAAATAATAACCATCTGAAATCGATCATAAAAACAACGTCCCAAAAAGCGTGCGCTTCACTTGTGTATATATTTAATTAATTAATTTATTTAATAGTGGATAGGTGGTATTACATTTAACTCTAAGGCGACATCTATCTATATAAAGTATTTTTTTTTTTTTTAAATTATTAGGTCCTCCAGTGTCATAGTGAATTCGCTTAGTTCGCAGATTTCGTCGAAAGGTTAATCTATCAGTTAATTACATTAGCTCAGTGGCAGTTAACTTACACAATCATAATATAGATAGTTGTTACCTATTAACCATGACACTGGCATATAATAATACTATCGCATACAGGTTTAAACTATAGGTAGATACGCAGATTCAAGGTTACGAAACATTTCGTTTTCGAATTTATTGCAAATAATAAATTATGACATTGATTGCGTTTAAAATTCCGAGAATATTATATAACGTATTTTTTTCATCGCATAACACGCCGTTGAAAATTCGCGAGTCACGAACGTGTGCGTAAAAAATACGCGTGTGTTAAAAAATAATCTTGTTGACGAAATGTGTCAGTAATTTGCGCGCATTTTTTTTGACATTTACCTTACATAATTATTGAATAATCTGTTTGCCTTGAACCGACGGTTGCATTGTCAACATAAACAACCGACGGCGGAACTCCTTGAAAATCCGCGAACCATTCATGCACGTTCATTGAACTGAGGGTCATGTTTTGGTTTTCTCAACGTGACACACTTACCATACGCCCGGTATGATCAGCATGTCAAAGATTTTTTTTCTTTAAAATATTCATCTCTAACGATGGCTATCTATATCGCAGTGGCCAAAAAAAAGTATGTGAAATATTTCAACGTATTCATTATCGTCGATATATGCGATTGGATGCGAATATTTGCAATAAAAATCTTAATTAGGAATTTATTATCGGTAAAACATTTGCATTGATCAACTGTATAAACAATCTTAATGTAAAAGAATAAAAAATGACATTAATAGGAGTTCACTGTATTAATTAAAGACATCTATATTTTATCTTCTTGAAATTGTTGATGAGACATTCACTTGCGAAGAATAAAGGCAAGAAAACAGAATCTAAGATCACTTATAAAGAAATATATGTATATCAGGATAAATAATATATAATAAAATATTATATTCGAGTCTGCTACAGATACTGATACTATAAAGCAGGGATGAGCAACCCGAGTTGTTGTGTAGTCTATATCTGCAAATATATATATCAATCAATGGCAAAAAAAGCAATGCCAAATTTAATGTAATCTTTAAGAAAGATTTGCTTCTTAAGGGGTTAGGATTATGTTAGCTTAGGTTTAATCATTTTTCATAAACACATTCTTATTAATACGGACTTAATAGAGCTGAAACAAAACTCAATAGTTTAAAATCGGTTTTTAATCTTCATTTATTTGCCAAGAAAAATCAGCATACCTCAGGATTCCGTCCTGTAAATAAATATATATTTTCTTATTGATGACATTTTCTATACCATCTTAAAAAATATTATTTAATCATTCTCTGAGCATTGAATACATTACTTCTTTGCGAGTAATGAGTCTTTTTATTTTCAGAATTGTTTTCTCCGGAACAAATATGTCAAAGTCAAGATTTGCAAGGTTATAGGCTCTATAGCTGCACTATATTCTTGTTTGATAATGCGTTTTACTCAGTATTCTAATATTTGCCCTTGAAGAGCCCGGAAAACTGTCACCATCATTGCAACAATACATGTCCGCCCACTCCTTACCACATGCTTGACATTGTTTTAAGTGTTAAAACATCCATCATATATTTTTAATTTCATTATATCAAATATTTACATATTTAATCATCTAAAATAAATCATATAAGGACATTGATTCGCCTCTCATATTATTGTTTTATCACGATACATACAAAAAGTATTGTTCTTCGAATGTATTATAAATCCTTTTATAAAAAAAAATATTCATAACGCAACGGGAAATTAAATAGGATGAGTATTTAAGGCAAAATAAAAATCGTGATAAAATTCAGAAGCTGAATTGGGAAGTTTTACAATACCCTTCTTACTCGCTTGTGATTGCTTCTTGGAATTACCATCTTTTCAGTTCAATGGAACATAACATCAAAAATAAACTATGTGGAGGAAATAAAAACTTAATTAAATGGTAACCTAAATGTAATACTAATGATTTATTAATAATTATATGTATTTGAGGGACCAAATAGGAACATATATTTTTTTGCTGGCGAAAAACAATTATCATCATTAAAATAATTTCCATCATTTACTTTTTTCTAGCGTAATGGCAGTTGTTCGATTCCCTTTTTATAAAAAATCCTTTGATTTTTCATTGAAAAACTTTTCCTTGTGCATTTTTACTTCTCCGACATTATTAATCTTTTTATCACTTAATGTATATTCTAACGATCTGAAAATGTACGTGATTCGGTGAATAGGGTGGATGAGTTAAAAGTTCTAATCCAAGCTCCCTTATTTATTCCTGTGTTATTTTAAATCACCGATGATACTTGTTTAGTTTCAGAATATCCTCTAAGTATCGGTTTTTTTTACTGACTTCGTTTGCCTTCGTTCCTTGATAGAAACAAAAATAGCTTACAATGACGTAAGTGTGCTACTTCTATTGTTGACATTGACATCTTTCCTTCTTGGTAGATATAAAATATAAAACCATAGCTAATAACAAAAGCGGGACTGTGTCTCAACACAAACTAACTGTGAGCTCATCGAAGAAATTTTGATAACTTTTCGGTTTTCCTAATAATATAAAGAAAATTATATTTTATAATATCTGTATTTTTAGAAAAGAAGAAAATAGATACCGAGGCAAACCCACTCCTAATTTACAATGCCAGCAACGAATAAGAGAGAGAAAACCTTTACAAAAAACCACATACCAAGAGGATTTGGGTTCCCGTGGTATAGACACAAAAGGGAAGCCCTTAAATCCAATGTCACCCTCGGATTTAGAGTCCTTTGTGAAAGACAAATGACGATACTATGTTTTTATTGATTATTTACTATGTATACAAATGTAATTTATAATTATTAATCTGAACGGTTTTACACCTTTGAAATGTAGTGCTGGCAACGACGCTGAGAATACTTTCTATCTTCGATACTTTGGGCATCTCGCTAGAAGAACGATGGCCTGGAGAAGCTCGTCGCGCTTGGAAACTTACAAGGACGCAGGGGAAGGGTAAGAGCACCCACCCTCTGGAGCGACTAAGTGAATACCACCACAGGATCCACCGTAGTAGCTCTGTAATCCTGGAGAGACATAATCATGATGATTCGGCGCAAGAATCGTCACCATTCTCAAACATGAGGGTGCCGACTAGAGAAAAAGATCTGATCGATGCCTATGCGGATGTTTTATCGGACGGGCGCGGGGCGGTAGCGGGGTACGGGGCGGTCTTGCCGCTATCATACTGACACAGCTTCATTAAACCACGTGCTGCTTAAAGATTATATTATTGTTATTATTATTTAGTGTTTTTAATTCACCTTATTTTTTTATATTTTAAATAAACTATTAGCGAAATATGCTTGTTAACGTTTTAATATTCCACAGCACCCCCAAATATTTTATCCAGGAACGATTTTAAAAACACCGGTGCATATATAGATGACCTAACATTTAATCGGTAAGTTACGCCGTGAACAGTGACATTACAAGACCACGACGCCCTTAGTCGGAGCAAGAGTCAACCCGACTTCAACTGCACCCTTGCCCTCATGGGCGATGTCTTCACAAGATGTAGGAGAACTAAATTGGAAAGAAGAATGAAACGCAATTAAACCTTAGAACAATGTCAAAGCGTTCTGAAGACGGGTCAGACAAGGATACCTTTTCTCTTGGACAAGATGGCCCCCCTGTGTCTGTAATAATTTCTTGTTTATTTTATGGATTGAGTATACGATGTACATAATAGAGATTCAAAAATGTTGAGCTTTGTCTTGAAAAATTCTCATTATATACATAGCAGCTTAGTGATAAGGTTGCTATACGATACATTGGTTTGGAGCTTGCTTGAATCAGACGCTTGAATATCCTCAGGCTAAAGAAAATCCACATTTTTTTTAAGATATTTCTACATGAGGGAATTTGGATTTTACCCGAGCTTATACCCCAGTGCATGGATTCAGAGATGCCTGGGGTTTGTAACTCTCGATAAAAGAAGGTCAATATACTACTTTAAGCTGTTGGTTGGCGCAGTACATAACCCCCTTGTACTGTGCGAGTTGCCCTTATGGGTGCCACCTCACTACCATCGAGCTCAATCGCGTGTGCTTTTTCTTCCGCCAAATGTGAGGACAGGTGCTCTCGGAAACTCTCTGATAATCGCCTAATGACGATATTAATTCTTATATTTATTCGTTATATATTTACATATATTTTTATATGTACATATTGTTTTTTATATATTTATTTATATTTTCTTTTGTTTTTACTATCTATGTATTAGCCAAACCCCTACTAACACTAAGATCGGGAGCGAGTAAGTTGGAGTCGTGTTATTGGGGGTATAGCCTGGCGCGTGTCTAATACACAGACGCTAACCAACGTTTGACTGTACCGTACCTGTATGAACCCGTGTCAAATGAATAGTCGACCTTGTATGTATTCATCGACCGTAGGCGTGGATGCGATCGTGCAAGTTGGGGTATGGGCGGCGAATATTTTAATCCATCGCGTTATTCGGAGTAGTTTAATAGGGGGTTCCACTGTATATGTTTGTTATGCGTGGTTGGCGATTTGGATCAATCTAAAATGCCAACCTCGCATTGTCTTTTAACAATAACATTATAAAATGTTATGTTTTCTTTCGAATTGAGTTTATTCTTACTCCGACCTCATCATTAAGACGAAGTCTTCCTGTAGTAATCCTTAGGATCACTACTGAGGAAACACCAGTTTCGTTTAATCCAAGCCAAAACTCGTTCATAAAATATCGAAGGTCCTCTACGTTTACTCCGCATCTCTCTATAAGGAGTATTGCTAATTGCTGAATCAAGGGTATCTATATATTATGTTATTTATTGACGTTCACATATCCGAAGACTTTTCTATACAATATTTAATATTAATATTTTTAAACCCATAAGTAAATAGCCTTGCATATTTAAAATCCTTATCAGGTTCAATCAGTTATGTGTGTATGCAATATGCAAACGCATTAAACATCGATCATTACAAGAACGAACATTCCAGACTGTTGTGCTGAAGAATCAAACGGATTGAATCGCTTCAGCATCGATCGGCTCAGCTGATTTACTGATAAGGTGACAATAAGTCGACACGGATGCTGCTTTCGAGCAGCATTCGTAAGCGGCTCGCCTCTGAATGGGATGCGCATGCGCATTCTCGTTCGCTATATACTGAACGCGAATGCGCTTCCATATCAGAATTCGCATAGGTGCACAATCGCCGAATGAACTCGAGTCTTGTGCGAGTATTCGGATAATGCATTGATTTAATATCTAATTTAAGAACCGTTATTATTTAAATAGGCGATATTTGAAGAAGAACTTGACATACGGATAACCCTGGCGGTGGATCTTTGTAGTTGTGCGGCCTATTGATGGATCTCATTGAATATTCATAATCTGCGCAAGGAATTGTGTATTCAGATCCTTCTGGCCGCGTATATGGAATAGTCGATAATTAAAATACCGTTTCAGACAAACTGGGAACCATTATCCATTCCATTTTCAACATCCATCAAAAATCAGCTGTGTGAATGGGGCGGAGACGTTTTCAGAATATCCGAGCATGTGTCAGTGTTTAATTTTGTACAGGTGCTGCATATGAATGACATATTTAATTTATTGTTCGATTCCGATTATTTAAAATAAACGAGTTTGTAATAACCGTTCGTATGAAATTTCGAAGGTAATGTCGATTATTACACCTCTTTAAACAACAATGCGTCTGTTGACGCATTCGGTTCATGGTTTCTGATGAAGAGTGACCAAACGAAGGCTGATACGACACTCTCGGAGCATATTGTTGAAATCTTGTAACGGCGTTATCCATCATCAAGGTGATGTGTGGTCGGATCAATAGAAATTTATGGAAATTGGTGAGACCGATGTTAGCACTTAATCATTGCACGATGCACGAGCAAACCTTCGAAGAAGGCGAAGGCCTCCGCTTATGCACTTCCTTGTTCAATGTGTTTATTGATTGTCGTGATCGTGTTATTTAAATGTTATCGAAAATGCATTTTACGACAAATCCATAAAGCGTATTTAATTAAATAATGAAAATGAAAATATTTTCCGCGATAAAAAGAAAATTCATATTTTTACTAGTGACATCTAAGGAATATCAACTGAATTTTTATGACGCTTCGTATTTATCTTCTACGTTAACCACATATTATCATATAAATTTCATTGAAAAATAATTTTATTAATAGGATCCAGGTTAAATATTACGAATCATTAAAAAAAAAATATTTAACTTTTTTGTAAATTTTTCAATCGTATACTTAAAGTTAAAATTATTAAAAAAATAATTATATATACATTTATGCAAGACCTATGATCTATCTATCATGCTTATCTTAATTTTAAATTACTTCTACTTAAAGATTAAAATGGAGATAGACAAAAAACATTTATTTATCATAAAACCATAGGCGGATCTGCTCTCAGATTTCTCCCAATAATAATAATAATAAAAAATAGCTGAAATGTTCTTGAAACATGTTTTTATTATTAGTAATCAAACGATTTGCGACCTAAACGGATGGAATATGCGAACAGAACTTCGAACTGAAGCTAGCAATCAGTTCTGTATTACCGTATACAGAAGGTTACTTTTCGTTTGCCTAGTAAACGTATGTTTGGGACAGTTTTATATCTGCCCCGCTGGTCTTATATTGTCTACCCGATACGCAAAATAAACGACATGTTTTTTTATTATAATAATAGTTAATATTTAATTGTAAATATAAATTATCGCAATAAAAAAAAGGTTTTTTTTGTATGTTCTTGGTTCGACTTCACTGTACTAAAAATATAGTTCATTTTGTTTGAAAAAAAATAGGGGAAGTACTCTAACCTCATCATGATACCTCAAGCATTTCAAGTCAAGACATTGATGAACTTTTCATCGATTTTATTCTAAATGGCGTATTCTAACCATAAAAACAGTTTTTCATGATATGTTTAATAATTTGATTGATGTTTTGGATTTTTTAACTGATCAATAAGCCGTGTAAATCACAACGCGATTTTTTGTCGCAGACTGAGCTCTCGCAGCACGTGACAGTCGCACGTTTCACTCGCACTCGGCACATAGACACCAGATGCGAGCGAGAAAAAACATCGCCCGCTGTTGTTTTCGTTTTTTTTCGCAATCGCAAACAATAAATAACATTATTTATACTATTTATTCATTAGACTTGAGATAATCTAAGTGTAAGACTAAAATACACTTATTTATATATTAATTATCATAGGGTTTATTTTTCTTTCAAATATAATTAATCGCTATTATTTTTATACAGATATTTAAATTAAAGTTGTGCAAACGTATTTTTTAATGGAAAATGTGTAGAATTTTCTTCATTTGTTGTTGTATTGGTACACCTGTCTCTGACGTATCTTGACATTTATAGCCATGTCGGATGCTTACTTTATTTTTTAACTGTCGAAAAGTTTGCACGCGTTTTGGCGCATAATGTGGATTTTACCTGAATAAAATATTTTTTGACCTAATATAACATCGCTATGATGCTTTCCCTAGTCTCTGTATTCGTCGGATATGATATTCTGTACATTTTTGTTACGTTTTTGGTGGAAAAACATTTTTTTCAAAAAAATAACAATAACCAAACCATACATATATTATTTTAAATTTTTTAACCAATCCCTCACGTCGACTCGAAAGCAATCGCGTTGTCCCAAGGGGGTCTTTCAAGGACCTGAAACATTTTAAGTAAAGATATCTTAATATTTTTAAAAAAAAATGGATTATTCTAATAATACATCATAATTTGATCGATATTTTGAATTTTTTAAACTATTCTATATGACGCGTAAATGACAACGCTCTCGGCGATTTCTCGCCGCAGACTGAGCTCTCGTGGCACGTGTCAGTCGTACGTTTCACTCGCACTCGACCCATCGTACCGGATACGGGCGAGAAGAAACTTGGGGTACATAAAATACCACATCGCCATGGCTAGGTTAAAAAAATACAAACAAAATAAATTAATACGTAATAAAAAGAGATCCATTTTAGATTTAACGACACACTGAGCAATCGATAAATATTAAATACGCATTTATCATTATCTCCAAATTTGTTAAACAAATAATTAATTTAGATCCATCCTAATGAGATGTGGAGCCTAATAAAATATATTTATGTGTACGAAATCGTGGTTTATTTTATCTTACGCTCTTGTTATTGTGACATCTATAATGGACAGTGAATTTTCTTTGAAATTATACGTTACAAGTATTATATATTATTATCATCACTTGACTTCATAACATGCTTCGGATTAATGCACCACTCGAGAAGCTGCCATTGCAACAATACATATTCGATAAGATAAACCAAATGATCATTACAAATAATAATACACTTGAACGATGGTTTTCATAAAATATATGGACTATAAAATAATTAGTTGTATTATTAATATCGTCGTAAACGGTATATCTTGAATCAGCCGTTAATTAGGCATGTTAATCTAGAGAATATTATATTTTTTTATATACAATAATTGATTAAAATAAATTATAAAGTTATGGTCGTTGAGGACATCGAGACAACAGAGAACCATGAAGAAACAGCGAAGAATCGCCCAAACAAACAGTGGCCACAATGGCTGGCAACATTATCAGGTTAGATTTCTTATTCTTATAACAAATACCTTATTATTATTATTTTTTAGTCCTCATATTTTTTTTTATTATAAAATAAATATGACAATGACAGACAATTAATGTATTCTTATTAATTTAGAAAAATGTATTAAAGAAAAGCGTCAGAAAATATAAAAAAACCTACATTATATTATCTGAAAAATCCTAGGATATATCAGTAATTTATATAACTTATCATATTTAATTATTACGATGTCGAAAAAATTATTGCGTTTCAATAAAATACGTTTTTAAAGCGGCTACGTTATCGAAAACCTTGCACTTAAGAAAGTTGACGTAATAGATAATGTAAGATCGATAATTTATTAACAAATATGTCAATGGAGGCAATGTCAATTAGACTAACTAAAGTATTTAATTGATCTTTAGCAGTCATTAGCTTTTATATAATTATTTTAAGATTTCTTTTTTAAGATTATTTTTTTCCTTTTTCTAAAATTTAAAATCGACACTGCCATCAATTTTTATTTCTTTTTAAAACTGAGACTGCAAATATAACGATGTTCGATGCAATGAAATTAATTTTATTTTATCTTATTTATTTTCCCTAACAATTGAGGCCCTTGTAGAGGCCCCCAGATTTTACCCATAATTTTATAAAATATAGTTTTCTTTTCTTTATCTTTGTCAGATTAAAAAATATATGTCATCAACTCAAAAGAATGTATTAAATTAAACATAAATTCGAATAAGAACGAATGTTTAGCTTTTTATAAACAAACGTTTACAAAAAAATAAATACAGACCGAATATAAAAAATAAGAAATGTTTGTGTTACTAAAAATATTTTTTGAATCATTACATACATTATTTTTTAACTGACAACCTCCCCTCCTCCTTCTCTCCAATGTTATGCTACTAGGGGCCTCTAAATTGTAATTAGCCATATTAGGTCTTATACCCAAAAAAAAATCCGCAGTCGTCCCTAGTCAAAAACTATTAATTTTGTTAATTAACTAAAGTTTAATTTACTGTATTTGGAGTCAAACTAAACCGAAAAAATTATAGATATCTTTATATATTGAAAAAAAACGTTTTTTAAATGTAAAATATGAATCCTTTTAAGATTTGTATATTTTTACATATAAATCTAAAATATAATCTTCATTAGCAGATTTTTTAATCTCCATTAGCAGGCAAAGAGAGGCATTTTAAGTCTTCTCTCTATTAATCCCTAAATCCATTTTTAATGTCCTCATATGTATTAAAAAAAGCCGATCTGTCACATCGGCCCGAAAACAACCGCGTCGTCCGGGTGGGGTCTCTCAGATACCCCAAGCGCTTTCCTTTAAAATGGATTATTCTAAGCATAAAATAGATATTCATGATATGCTTCATAATTTGGTCGATATTTTAACTAATCAATATGACGAGTAAATGACAACGCTCTCGGCGATGTCTCGCCGCAGACTGAGCTCTCGCAGCACGAGTCACTCCTAAATTTCACTCGCCCTCGAAACATTATACCGGTTTCGAGCGAGAAAAAACATCTCTCCAGTGGCAACCGTGTAGAATATTGTTGAAATAAAGCACAATGATTATTAAAATATTTATTCTTTGAACATTTTTGTAAAAATATAAAAAAAATGTTACACGTATTTATAAAAAAAGAGTTAATCGAGAAAAATCAAATACTTGGGTCACTGACATCTAAAAGATTAAAGCCAGATGGAGCAATATCTGGAGAAAATGGAGGATAACGAATCAGAGCTTAGGGGTAGGTATTGCTACCTGACTCTTTGATATCAATTGAATTAAGTGTCCATCTTTCATCTTCAATTATCAATTCTTACAAAAACGTTGTTTGGATTTTATTTCTAAAGGATTTCCCTGGTAATCAACCAGATTTTCTATACGTATGCTTATTCCGTATCCATTTCCTTCGCTTTCAACCCTTGGGCGATTTATTTAAGATGCTTTTAAACACTCGACCATGGGTATTCGAGATTGTTCGCAGTATTTTCTTTAGATAAAGTTGGTAAGGGACTCAAATTTTAATATGTGTATATCTTTTTCAGTGTCTCTGTCATTGTTCAACGTGGGATTATTATTCTCGTGGTCGTCGCCGACCACCGTTATCCTCATGTCACCATCGACTACAATCAATGTCACCTGGGATGAGATCGCTGTGATCATCTCGATAATGCAGCTGGGTTCTGGCGTCGGACCCATACCCGGTGCCATGATCACCAAGTACTACGGACCAAAAATCTGTGTTCTTATATCCGGACTGCTATACTTGACCGGATACATACTGATAATATGTGCAACGAACGCGACGTTATTGATTGCTTCAAGAGTAATCAGTGGAATTGCTGTGGGCTTCAGTTTTGCAGCCGTGCCGATTTACATATCGGAAATTGCTGAAAAGCACATCAGGGGAAGTCTGATGTTGGTGTTTACGATCGCTCTGGGATGTGGATCGATCTTCATCAGCGTAATCGCTCCTTACGTATCCATCGATAACATGGCTGAAATAATGCTAGTTTTCCCTATCTTGCTGATAATCACGTTCGCATTCGCTCCAGAATCGCCGTATTTCTATATCAGGAAAAATCAGGAAGATAAGGCGCACGATTCAATCAGACGCTTAAGAAGACAGTCCGAAGATACGGCGATCAAAGCCGAGATTGAAATTATCAAGGCGAGCACTTCTACAGATATGACGCTGGAACGGGCGATCAGAGATTTTTTCAGGATTCCCAATCCGAAAGCTTTCACGATCGTTTGCTTGATCATAACGACTCAACAGTTTTGCGGAGCGGTCCCCAGTTTATTTTATCAGACTGTCTTATACGACAAAGTAAATGTTCCATTTGATCCGAATTTTGGTGCAATGTTCACCTCATTGATTTCGATTTTTTTTACGCTTTTTGCTATGCCATTGAGTGATAAATGGGGCAGAAAACCATTGCTGCACATATCTACACTCGGATGCATAACGTCCGATATACTAATAGGAATCTATTATCTTTTAAATCAATCCACTGAAGATTCGTCTTCGTTTTACGTAATGGCGATTCTAGCGTTTAACATATTGCAGATCAGCTTCTCAGTGGGACTAAGTCCGATGCCTTATACGGTTGCCGGAGAAGTATTTTCCGGCAACGTCAGAGAGATCGGAGTATGTTTGGTGTCGGTTTTTGGTGCGGTTTTGGGATTTTGTATATCGCGATTTTTCTCGACGCTTATATTAAACATTGGCATCGGTCAGACATATTTTGGTATGGCAGCTGTGACATTTGTGCTGTGGTTGTGTATATTGTTTTTCATCCCCGAGACGAAGAATAAAGATTTTCATGATATCCAATACATACTGAAAACGAAAACGATGTTCTTACCCTGCTCGAATGGAAAAAATAACAAGAAAACTTAATTGAATACATTGATAACGCGAATGATAAATTGTTAACATGTACCATTATCGTAATTAAACAATAAATTATTAATCATATTTAATTGAATTTTATTCATAAGATATATTCTTTCATAAAAAATAAATTCTGTATAAATTTGTATAAAACATTACCAGTGTTATGTATTAACCAAAAAAAACAATATTTTTATAAATGACAGAATATACAATATTTAATAATATCAAAAAAAATAGTTGATCATTCCAAGACTAATAAATTTAAAACATCTTCTTACTTGCTTTACTGACTTAATTGCTTTATATTTATATATTAATAAAAATATATATAGAATATGTTTTATTATAGTATATATAACATTAATATACAATTCAAAACTTTGAAGATATACTTGTTTAAATTGAATACTTGCGATAAATATCAATTGCATTTTTTGATAAAGATAATTTTTAAAAACCTCATATTACTAAATAAAGTAAACTTATATTAAAAAGTACAGTCATATATTAATCTTCAATGTTTAAACTATTATTTGCAATTTTTCTTTTTTCTGAAATCAAGTTTTCGTAAAAGGCATAGTTGGGAGTAGAATTCATGATTCACCCTCACAGTGCGGCGGCATGAAAATAACCTCGTCGTCCGAAGGGGGTCTCTCAGGGACCCCAAGCATTTCTAGTTAGTATATCTTGACATTTAAAAAAATAGATTATTCTAAAAATATTTTTTTAACTTGATTAGTTATGACGTATAAATGACAACGCTCTCGGCGATGTCTTACCGCCCATGGCACATCGTACCGGATGCGAGCGAGAAAAATCATCGCGCCCCTGGCAACAGCAACAAATATTTCTGTTTTTATTACATAAAATAAAGGTCAATGATGATTTATAATATTTTTTCTTTAGACTTTTATAGACAAATACAATAAAGTTTGCAATATGCAAATTTCATATTAAAAGAGTTATTCCAGAAAAATCAAAAACTTGGGATCCCTAAAATACCCAATCGACACAGCTAGGTTTTAACATGAAAACTAAATTGTAACAAACACTATACAGTATTTCTTCGATTTTTTTTTCTAAAATTGTCAAGTTTTTTATTAGAAGTTGAATCAAAATGTCTTCCACTGAAGTAAATATTTTATTTCTAAATAAATGCTATAAAGATGTAAAAATATGATTATCAGCAGGTGAAATATCTGGCTAAACATAACAGAGTGAATGCTGTAATACTTATAAATCCAGCTTCCTTGTATTTTCTTGGGTGACTCTTAAATCGAGTGCCCTTACGTTGACATGTTAAAGTTTATGTCTTTGCTTATTTACCAATATCAGGGTTAAATTAATCCTAACTAATTTTGTCGCCTTCCTATACTTCTTATATTAAATTTTAAATTCGAATTCCAACTAAACTGTAAAACATAAAATAATATTTTTTCCTGAATGCTTTCAATTTATTTATTGCTTAAAAATTTCATCCTGCTTTTTTCCCTTGTAAAGTCTTTGATCGGATCTTTATGATTAATCTTATGTAACACATCCGCTTCTATACATAATAGGGATAAGCCATCCATCGAGGATCGGATTATACTAACGAGTTTAAAGCGGCATCATTCAGTTTTAGAGGCCTTCATAATCTTAGCTTATCGATTAATTCTCTATACCCACTTTTTTAACAATCTATGCCAATTTTGAAGTTTTAAGTCATCTCCACAAATTTTTCGGATGTTTACGATAGCTTCTTTTAGCTTCAATCCCTTATCTAATTAAAAAAGCATGAAAATTAAATGGGTCTCCTCAATTTCTATCATCATCATCATAGGCGATCGACGGCATAGGATCGATCGACGAATAACGGACGCATAATGCGAATATTCTCATCAGTGCAATATCGATCCTTGAATTGGATACTTACGAAAGTATTCGAATACTGAATTGATTTAATATCTAATTTAACAACCGTTATTATTTAAATAAGCGATAGTTGAAGAAGAACTTGACATTGCGTGTAACCCTGGCGGTAGATCTTTGTAGTAAGACCGCCTACACATAGATCTTATTGAATATTCATAGACCGTGAAAAAAATCAAGTATTCAGATCATTCTTAATGCGTATATAGAATCGTTGATAATTAAAATACGGTTTAAAATGCACTGAAAACCAGTTTTAATTTAATCATCCTTTAAAAATCAGGGATCAATTATTATTATTGATTTTTTTTATGGATATGTGAATAATGTTTGTCGAGTCAATTCGGTTCATGGTTCCGAATAAAGAGCAACTGAAGGTTGATGACAGTCGTAGAGAATATTCTTAAAATTTAGAAAAGACGTTATTCATCATCAAGGTGATGTGTGGTCGGATCAATAGAAATTTATGGAAAATGGTGCGGTCAATGTTAACACAAGGCCTTAATTTATACACTTCCGTGTTTGCTGTGTTTATTGATATTATACTTATAACGAAACGAACGAGAGAATCTCGTTCGTTTCTTCTCGAGTTACTATACAGGGAGGAAACAAAAGAAAATGTCAAACAATGACATTTTCTAGATCAAAAACATCATGTTTAATTAAAGAACGTGATTCTTGTTAGAAAGTCGTCTTTTCTTGTTTTTGTTAGTATTTGTGATAATTCTTCTATATTTTAAAGAAGTTCTAATTTAATTAAAAACTGCAGCATATCAAAATATGTTGCCCTGATTTAAAGGAATCATGTAGCTTTCTGTCCCTCGATTTAAAGCATCTTAATCAAAATTTTCATCTGTTGGGACTTGCCCATAAATTTGGTTGATGGTGTTTGTGGCCTTAATCACGTTTAAATCACGTTAAAATAAATCAACATACAATGTCGATTACGTACTTCGTTGGTTTTAGGCTTTGACATTTTTATTATTTATAATAAAAAAATATTTTTAATCAATATGACTAACCCTACAACAAGAAAAAAATATATTCTTTTACTGTATCTTGACAAAAGCTACATTTATATGAGAGCGTGCGATAGTTATGGATTTATTTCTAACCTAATAATAATAAATGCATTTTACAATATATATATATATATATAGAGTAATCATATTTAATTTCCTGAAAGAAAATGGGAAAATTTTCTGCAATAAAAAGAAAATAAATAATTTTACTAGTGATATCTATACAATTATAATTAAATTATTGTTAAATTAAATAGACTACTTCTAGTTTAATAAATATATTTTATTTTATCAACAGATATATGTTATTAATATTTATGAAAATTCGTTTTCAACTATTAATGAAACGTTTGTATTAATCATTAATTTATTCTTCAGCTGAATTTAATATTATATTTTTTTAACAAACTCTTTGGCATGACTCAAATAATTTCCAATGCTTTCATGTAAAAACTGGTTTTGAATTCAAATATATTTATGGAGAAAATTTTCAACGCAGCTCCGATTAAATCATTTTTACTACATAATGACTGTTTCATCGACATAAATAGTAAATATTTAAAATAAACAATATCTGTTAAACACGGAAGATATCTTAAAAAACAATTAAATATGAATAATACCTAACGTTTTTTGAGTTTTTTGGAATACTCGTCACAGAGGTCCCCCTTATAGATATATGCGGAAACTATGATATATTAGAAATGGAGCTAAGCTTTGTTTTTGTCATTTCCGGTAAAGGTTGTAGTGTCACCAAATGTAAAGGCTTGATAAACTTAGTAAAAGATTCGTAACTTAGACCATGGTGGGCTTTTACTCCCGTCGGTGATAGAAATAAATAAAAAAAACATTTATAGACAGCATTTATGTTAATCACGCTATGAAAGAAATGGGCGTGACGTATGCAACCTCAGGTACTCTGCTTGGCGATCTCTGGGAGTGACGACACTCGTGGCAATCTACTACCAAGAGTATTTGTAGAGTACTCCTCCATTGATCACGACGAGAGGCCGACTGAGGGTCCTTGTGACAGCGCAATAGTCCGCGATGCTGTCAGGATGGTAATGCGGAGTCTGCAACCACAGCGATTATAGTGGTCAGTTTGTCTGTTAATTGTCAGTCGATGTGATTTGCATGGGAAAGACTAGAGGATATACCCAACGTCGTCATGGTGGCATCCGTGTGTAGCGCCACAAAATGGCGACTATATTTTACGACGGAGCGAAAAGCACGAACGTCTTAACGTCAAATCTCGCATGTGGTGGAAGGTTTTCAGCTGGTTAATACATAATTTTAGTAAGTATTTTCTACAACAACTATTTTGAACGTTTCAGCACAAGTTTTCCCGATGACAAATATATACAAATCTTTGTAATAAACCAACTAATTAAAACAGGATCTAATTAAGCGAGTTGGATTATTTGTTATTCTTTAATTATTATAATAAAATTAAGTCGCCATCATTGTTTACTGCCATCTTTCTTGCAGTATTTTGTTCCCTTATTATTTAAAAAAAAATCGGTTATGGTTTTAAACCCCTGTTGCTTTTCACTTAGGGTGTGCTTCGTGGACCTGAAGAGAAAATAATCGATTAGGGCGCAGTCTAGTTTAACTTTTGATTTTTTTTGTCACAGATAATTCTTGCTTTGTGTATTGTGATTGTATTATAGAAAATGTAGATGCGAATTTCTGCGATAATCCGTCAATGGTCTGATTCAACCAATATCGAATTAGGGGTAGTTCTGATTGTGCCTTAATCATGACTACCCATCAAATCCTTTAAATATGTATTTCCTGGTTTAAACTTTGGAAACCAATATTGGCATCTACTGCCATTAGCACTTGACGATAAACTTCGTTAATGGATTCATTGGCCTTAGTGGCGGTCAAGACCCAGTCGTAAAATAGCATCATACAATGTCTAATGTTCTCTGCCGAGTACTCAAATAAATTTATTGTAAATAATGTTAAGCAATAGTCCTAAAAAAATGCTACAATGATTTTATTTTAATCCCATTAATATATTATAGCAGATATTTAAACTGAATAAAGGTGACTTTTTTATAAATATATCTTTAAAAATAAGTGGAGTTTAATTTCCTAATTCAATCTTCAGACAAAATGCTGGAAAAGACAACGAAAAAAAACCAAAGCGATGTCAAAGGAGTGGATGTGGAGAATGGTAGACATTATAGCCAGATCTCGAGCGGCTCTCAAGGATGAATGCCAGCGAATAATGAGAGCGGACACTGGCATGGAACTAAGGATTACCAAGTCCAAGACAAAAATCCAACCCCATATGCCAAGGTCGAACCCTAGAAATCCTGAAATTCAAAGAGTACAGGTCGTCCAGAAATTCATATATCTCGGCTCACCTATTACGAACAACAATGAAACTAATTTGGAAGTACTAAGAAGAACCATGTTTACAAATCGGTGCTACTTTGGACTTCAACAGCATCTATGGTAGAAATTCCTCTCAAAGAAGACCAAAGTCAAGTTCTACAAGACCCTCATCAGGCCCGTCCTAACATACCGATCTAAGTGTTGGACTTTGACAAAACTATATGAGCCACAATTGGACATCCTGAAGAGGAGAATTCTAAGATAATATTAGGAGCCATATTCGACAATGAGGAATGGCGTATCTGAAACAACGAGGAGCTGTACCGACTATGCATTAATATTGGTTCTACGGATAAGCACGTCAAACTCACGTCCAAATAAGGCGCGGTTAATTTTCGGTCAACCAGGGGAATGGAGGACCCTGCAGAGGTCGGGAGCGACCACACACCACGCCCTGTGGGTGTGGTCGCTCCCTTCTCCAGGCCCGCACCAAATGTTTCACCAGCAACAAGACTACAGGCTTCCCATCAGACTATGCTATTTGCCCCTTTCATCTTCTAGACAGCTGGAAGTTCGACTGGGAGTCAATTGTTCCTCCAAGGCAACGGGTGACAACATGGAATTTCGTCGCCGAGGAGGAACCCAAAGCGCACCTTCCGCCAGGGTAACCACTCCCGTTGTTTGGGGACTATCACCAAGGACCCCTCTGTTAGTTTCGGAGGACGGAGAAATCGTAGTGACCTGCCTGGCAAGCTGACTCGCGGGTGCTTCCCGTTCCTCCTACTCACGTCTAGCGAGAACCACGTACCACGTACCACGTACCAGTACCAGTACCACGAAAAGGTCAAGAGGGACCACGCTCTAGACGTACCGACTATACAAAGATATACCGTTCACAGCTGTCGTCAAAGTGGCCAGACTCTAGTGAGTCAGGCACGAGTCAGATTAAGGATGCAGGACTATCAGCCGCCGAAAAGGCTTATGGTTAACAAGCCTTCCTGTCCCCGGAGAAACTAAAGACCAAGGCTGAGGTGGTTGAACAGAGGGCCACTGCATCATTGAAACATACCAGATGTTGGAGCGACATAGCGACAGACCGGATAAAATGGAGACGGGTGTTGGATGAGGGCAGGGCTCTAAAATAGGGCTGTTGCACCTATGATGATGATAATGATAAAGAATTCAATCTCGTAAAAATCAATACTTTAATATAAATAAATAAAGAATATTAAATTAAAAAACACTCCCTGTGTATTCAACATAAAATTATATCATAAAGTTTTATATTGCTATTAAAAAAGAAATAATAATTTAAGTAAATTTCTTTATCATATGCATTGTTTGCAAAATATTTTTTAATACGAATATTTTAAAATAGTATACTTAAATATGTCTGAAACAATTTTCTTCAATGATTATAAATTATATATGACACGAGATATACTTATCAATAAATAATGGAGATCCAGTTCGATCCAGTTTATTCGCCTAATTTCATTGATCACATTCGATGACTCACTGAAAGATTTACCGAAACATTGAGCAACTGATAAATATTATCTACGCGTTTTTCATTATCTCATTTTTTCATATAAATAACAAACATGGCCTAGAGTCTTAAATTATCTGTAGGATCACGATCCATCCGAATGGGATGTAGGGCCAAATATAAAAAAAATTCAAGTTTATTTATACTATATCGTAATCGACTTTATCTTACGTACTTGTTGACATTATTACGACATTTAAATTTAAACAATGTTTTTTTCTGGATTTATTTTAAATTTATTCGTCATATTTTTTTCTCCATATTTTATTCATTATCATTAGACTTCCTATCATGCTTCAAAGTGATGTAGCACTCGAAAAATTGCCATCGCAATAACACAGATTTGATAAGATAACCCAAATGATCATTATATGTTAAAATATACTTCAGCAATGCTTTTTATAATATATATAAATATATGGTATTAATAATAAGTTACATAGATTTATGCTGTCATTAACGCCATATCTTATATCCAAAGTCGTTTATAGCACATGTTAATCTAGTAATTTATTTCTTAGATTTTATATAATAATGTGATGACATCGAGACAATCTAGAACAATGAAGAAACAGCAAAGAAACGACCAAACAAACAGTAGCCACAATGGCTCATCACATTTTTTATATCATAATTGTTATAGAAAAATGCGTCTATTATTATTTTATTATTCATACAATCTCTCATAAATTGTAATATCATAATTAAAATAAAATAATTAAAACAGGTGTTTACATAGAAACTATATAAGTACCTCACAATACTTTAATGATATCTTAATACTTTTGCTAAGAAAAAGCGAGTGATATATTAGGTTGAGTCATTAATAAATTGCGAGACAGTTTATATTTTTCGGATTAACTTGTAGTGAATCACCCAAAAAGAGTATTTTTGTTTTCACTAGATAGATAAGTGGCCTGTCAGTCATTCGACAACTATTTCGTATGGTGGACATTACAATGGTATTATTCCGAACCCTTCAAATGAAAAACACTTAAAATTTCACATACTTACAATTCTTTTAAATACACTTAATATAAGGTAGTTTATAAAGTTCTAAAAAAATGCCAAACGGGACCAGTCGACCCTCACCGATAGAGACTCATACTCATGTACGCTCTAAATAATTTTATTTTTTTTTAAAAAAATAGACAAACCTGACATATATAATATAATTATTAAACAAACGTTAATAATAAATTTGAATTTTCTAATAATGTACGTACAATATTTTTGTCAACCATGACACCCTCGATATGTAAAATTATAGTATTTCGAATTATCTATTGATTGCTGTCTTCAACTATATTATGATTGGTTATTAACTTTCTAATTTACTGGCTCAGAAATGTCAAGCGCGCCTCGTTGTAGACTCGATTCGTGTGTGCATGAGTGTCTATCGCATCGCGTTGTACAGATTAATTGGCATTTATTCCATTTGAAGTGTTAACCATTTTTTTCTTGAAACATGAAAATTTAAAAAGGCCGGCATAAAATTTAAAGAAACAAATAGCCTAAATTGTTTATAAACACTGCTTCAAAAAATGGACAAATAAATTGTCTAGTATTTTTTTTCTAATCTTATATTAATATTAACCCATTGGCCACGGGATCTCGAACACAAACGCGACGTCTGAATGGGATATATAGGATACCCTAAGCATTTCATGAAGAATTCATCAATAAATTGACATTTTTTTAAAAAAAATGGATTATTCTATTAATCTGAGTCATTAATAACTTTCGATTCAGGTGGACGGTTTCTATTGTTAAAATTTACTCGCAGTGAGTCACCCGACAAAAGTATTTTTGTTTTCAATAGACAGATGTGGCCTGTCAGTCATTTGACAACTATTTAGTGTGGTGGACGTTACTGTGGTGATATTCAGAACCCTTAAAATGGAAATCCCTTAAAAGCTCACTTACAGCGAAATCCTGATAACCGATCGGGCAGTTAGATATTGTTTTGTGAAATATCGTTCCAGAGATGAGTCTTTGAAAGATGAGCCAAGAGCGAGTCATCCTTCCGACTTTTATGATCTGATTTTAATCCACGTCAAATGACAAGGAAGTTAGGAGAGAGACTCAATCTACAGTTTTGGCCATTTGAAAAATTTAGGGAAAGTCAGCAAGTTCGGCATATGAGTATCACATAATCTCAGTGACCGAAACAAAGCAGACATAATGTCTATTGCCACAAGTCTCCTCTTGCGGTATAAACTCTAGCCTTTTTTGGACAGGATAATATCAGGTGATTAAAAATGGATCACCTATGAAAATCTTATCTGCAAAAGACACGGCTATGGCTTATTAGGTTGGATAAGGATATACCGGACCCTAAAGCCCTTATTCATGGCAAGAAAACTTTATTGTGTGTATGGTGGGATCGTCGAGGAACAATCCACCACGAGCTGATGAAGCGCAACGAAACGATTACTGCTGATACATACGTTCAGCAGCTGCAAAGGGTTCATGAAAAACTACTGGAAAAACGTCCTGCACTCGTTAATAGGAAAGGCGTTATTCTGTTACAGAAAGACGTCAGACCACACGGGACAAAAGTGACTCAAGAAAAAAGTCTGTAGCTCAACTGGTCTGTTTTTCCACATCAATTCTACTCCCCATATCTTGCTCTTACGGACTACCACCTTTTCTGTTCCCTACAGAATTTTTTCAAGTCAATCAGGCCTTTGTTATTTCTTTCAGTCTAAACCCACAAAATTTTATAAGGATGGGATCGATTAATTGTTAATAAGATGGGAGAAGATTATATTTAACAGTGGTGAATACATAATAGATTAATATAATTTTGTAAATATGTAAAGCAAAATAAAAGTATGATAAAAGCTTGGAAGTAATTAATGACTCAACCTAATATACTTGTTAGCATGTACCATTATCACAAATAAACAATAAATTATTATTACATCATAAATTCATGTTAAAAAAATCGTAAATCATCTTAGGTTTACTATAAATTTTAATTGACATAATACATTATTTACTAATCTGTGTAGATGCAAAATAGCAATGAATTTTAATACGCATAGGTTACGAGTTATCTATAACTCGTTCAGTGGTGAGTTCACTTGAACCTGTTCTTGGAATCGAATTAACTGCGTGTTTCAAAAGTTTAAACTCCTTTCGAATATTTTATTAAAATCATCAATGCCATAAGTATAATAATCGATATCTAATATTAAATCACAAAAGCATTCGAGCTTCATGTATCTGAATTCAAGACGGTCAAGGTCAATTCTGTTATGCATTCAATCAGATGGAAGACTATTGACCTGAGTGACGTATTATGTTGATGGTCGTGATTCTTGCAAGTAATAATCGATCTAGGTATGCCTGTCCTCATCAATCAAATTCTTGCTCTATAATCTGACTTGACCATCGCTCATAGAGTCGATTTTTGCACTTAGATAGATACATTTATAGAAATGTTTTTATAAGCAGTGGCGAATCATCTTTTTCTTCAGGTGCCTTGTCCGTTTTCAGGCGTAGGCAATCTACATGTCCTTGTTTTTTTCAATACCTTTGACGAGCTAGAACCATTTTTGAGTTCTACAGTTGCAAATATTGTGGAGCCACGACAGCTTCTCACTTCCCAACCACCGTTTACCTTCCACTCTTCCCTCCATGATGGTTTATAGAAGGCGATAATTTGGTCCACGAATTCGATCTTTGAATAGTATACTGTTAACATACATCTGCCAATCGCGCTTCAAAAATAAGACAACAATTCTGAGTACTTCTAATAAATCCAGAAAACAATTAACCAATCATATAAGCTTGGAATAAAATATATAAAATTATGTAGGAATTGTTTCTGCATCTGTCGATCAATTAAAACCATCCATTTGATTGTTTTTCAATTCTGGAGAGAAGTAGTCCTTAGAAAAAATATTGAACCCCTAATAGAAGATGATTATAAATAAATTGTCGTTGTATTGGTGAAAACGGATTTGATTACCTGAATATTAGAATATTAAAAAATAATAGAAGACCGTGCTTTTATAGTAAAAACTAAGCAAAATGTTAGATGAACCTACCACGATTAATGATTCAGAAATCAGTGCTTGGCCCTTAGCATGATATACATAAAAATATACCCCTTCCTACTTGCCTGGACACAGTGGGGAGAGTAAAATTCGATACCAAAATGGAGAAGATATACGTCAAATGCCAGAAATGGCCAAGAGAAGGAAACTCTTTATAAAAATCGCATACCAAGACGGCTTGGGTCCCCGTTTCGTATGGACACGAAAGAGCACCCCTCACGTCACGTTTGAGACTCAGGTTCCTCTTTGGCCTCGACTGCCATTCGAGTCAATGTCTCGTGGCTGAAAAATGATGGTGAAGATAATGATACCCGCTAAAAGCAGACAATCGCTATCTTGTCCAGTTTTTAAGAAAATCAATAAACCTAGCCGTACCGATGGGGTATGTTGGGTACCCCTGGTTTTTTATTTTTCTCTTATAACCCTTTTAATATAAATCCTACGGATCTCAAACTTTTTGTATTTGTCTAAAAACATAAAAAAAAATATTTAAATAATCATTATAAACAGTTCTCAAAAAAAACTAAAATCAACTTTACCACAAGCGCAATGTTTTATCTCGCTCACATCTAGTACGATATACCGAGTGCGACTGACAGCATACTGCGACGTTTTATATTGATTAGTTAAAAAATACAAAATATTAACTTATTTATTGAATAATCCATTTCAAAAATAAAATTTATAATATTTTTTCCAAGGCCTTTAACAGATTTCCTGCTAATTTGCTTCATACTTTTTATCAGATTTGCTAAAGAATGCTTCGTGTGGTAAGCCTTGAATGTTTTAATGACTCACTGGTCCATCGTTTGAAGCAAGCTGGTTGTGTTTGGAGTGAATACGCACGTAATTAAACACACGTGTAATAAATTAAGAGAGGTTTAACTTGCACTTATCAGCTGCATTCCTACCAACATTCACTATCACTCGGTATTTAAAGCTTAAAACCGAGAAAGTTTAATTATTTAGGTACGATAAAGGTTCCTTTGGGCAAATGATAAAATCAAAAACCACAATAATTCCAACTTATTCATCTGATATTACGATGATCCAGTATAATTTATTTCTAACATTTAAATATGACCTTATTAAAATGGACTAAATGCCTTCAACCCTTAATTTTCATATGAAAAAGGCATTCAAATAAAGCCAGATAGGTGGAATGGGTCATGTCTGCTAATGGAGATTATATTTTAGATTAATATTTAAAAAACAATAGAAATAAATTTGAATTCTCTAATAATGTACGTACAATATTTTTGTCAACCCTGACACCCTGGATCTGTAAGACCATAATGTTTCGTGTGCGCATGAGTGTCTAGCGCATCGCGTTGTACAGATAAATTAGCATTTAATCCGTATATTAACGACATAGTTATTATTGTGGTATCATATTATATTGTAAAGTTTTGGAGTGCTAAGCATTTTTTTCTTACAGTTTATCGCCACCTGGAAAATTTGGGAAAAGTCAACAAGTTAGGCATTAGGCATAGCTTTACTCAGCACCTTAACCTTACAGAAATAATAGCGGATTGTTTAAATAAGATTTTATCATTAATTCATTGACAATAATATATAAGATAACCAAACTTGAACCTCGATCAGACACGTTCTAAAATATTTATTTAAATAATTTACAGATTTTGAGAATTATTTAAATTTGTGTTTGGCTTTCTTGTCGATTACATATCATAAATAATTTATTTCTAGGAACATAACTTGCGCAAAAATTGATATAAATTATACATTTTTGTAATGTAATAAAATACATAATTATTGTTTATCAGCACAGCCTCAAATAACCGGCATCAACTCTTTTACTTGCCTATAACCGGTTTTGCGGCTATCGAATACAATAACAAGAACTCAATTTCTTTTCTCTCCGCACATTTATCATATTAAAATAATATAACAAAATATATTAACGTATCTACGGTAATATATTACGAATAAATGATTAGTATTCAATTGTTCAATAAATCTGAAACTTATAATTCATTTAATGACAACCTTCAACTGTCCAATCATACGTTTTATTCTCACGATTTGGAATATTTACATACATTTCTTGGAAAACGGCCCGAGATTTTTTTTCTATGACAACTATTACTATTTATTATCGTTACTAACTTTTTAACCGATCAGTTACACGCAGCGATTGCGTGGTCTGAGATTTATTGCGAATCCTATTCCGCATAGCGACTATTAATCAGACGATTAGTTATGATAATTTAAAATATAATATTAGAATTGTATACAGAAAACCCCCGTTCATTGCGCCCCCGTTGAGTGCTGATACGTTATAACGTGGTTTTCTAAAAACATGTTATTTTCTGGGCACTTATCTGTCCTTGACACGTGCCAGGAATTGTCATAATGAGTAGTGACACAT